>OX422207.1:273606885-273884385 GCA_949130495.1 Sambucus nigra | reverse complement strand
TTTCAACAATGATGCTAAGAATGAACCATATGGGATTCTTGTTTAATTTGATATAGGACTAATCACCCGGTATTTTATTGGGCGGGGTGTCACATATTTGTTCTCCCACTTATCTCTCTTATAACCCATGCAAAACCCCCTACAAATATTTAAAAAACCCCTTTAAAAGTCATCAGATTCGTCAATCCCCATGAAGTTGACACTTTATCTAAATCTATTGATGAAATTTTGACAAAACCACTGTCAGTATCTAATCCTGACGGAGTCATTTAAATAATGTCGATCTCTTTCAAAAGATATCTTCTTTCGTTCGATCTTTCCCTTCAAACGATCTTCGAATGAGGATTCAGTGTATTGTAGAAAGGGGTCGTTCAATGCTCGTTTGATAGTCTCGTTCGAACGAGACTCTCATTTGAATGACCACATGCTCGTTCAAACCACCCAATTTCCAATCTTTTAAATTTTATCCCAATAACTTCATTAAATTATAATAGAGCCACTAAACTAAATTGGATGAAGTGATAAAAGCTCATTAAGTAATAATCCTCTTTCATTAACTTCACATTACTACGAATTACGTGGAATCGGATAAAATATTGGGTCGGGGTATTACATAATCAGGATAGGAAAAATAAAATTCCATAGGAAGAAGAAAATACCATGAGTGTGGATGAATACACATTCACCAATGGCAAAGGACTAGAGGCAAACATGCAGTCCACTCAACTGCTTGGAAATAAGGGGCATGTTGAATTTAAAATGAAGACTAAGTTTAACTCAGTCTTTTAAGACTAAAATAACTAATGATCCAGACCAAAAGGTCATGAAACACCTATGCATCAAGTATGGGAATCACTATACAGAAATGTGTCAATTTTTGAACTCGAAGGGAAATAAATAACTAAAAAATAACAAGAATGGATATAATGTCTATGTTGCTAAAGCCCTGATGTTCCAAAGTCAAGATGAAGTTCAAAGCAAGGCCTTTGGGAAGGTGACACCATTATATAGTCCTTATTACCCTTAAGGGAGCACTAAGATGCCACAAAACAACTAATACATCAAACTTGGATTCAAAGAGGCCAAATCACATAAGTAAGACGAAAATCCAGGATTTAAAAAGATACTAAAGACAATCCCAATGGTGAAAGGGTTGCCTAAATGTTTTATCATTAAAGACCCCAAAATGGCACGACCGCTTAATGAGATATCGAGGAATCCAAAGGCAGTAAAAACTCAACAGGTGGCCCCTGGTATGTGGAATTTAGTCAAACCACAAAAGTTGAAAAGAAGAAAGTTAGAGGTGGTAATTTCTCATACCAAGCAAAGAAGAATCCAAAGGAAGTACAAGGCTTGACAAGAGGCCTTAGAGATTATGCATACCAGTGGTTAGAGGGATTCTCCTTCTTATCATCAAAGCAAGATCTAAGGTTTCAAAGGAAGCCAGAGGGTAGCGAGTCCTTCTCAAACTTATTAGTTAAAAGGCTCAAGGAGTTAGAAAAAGCATGAGTGTGGATGGGGATAACTCATTTGGGAATAGTTTCTCTTGTGAAGAAGAAAATGAAGAAATAATGACAGTGGATGCCATAACATATGTTCAGAAAGTTGAGTAACAATAATTATTTCAAATTAGGTCTCTTCCTCGAAAAATGCTAGTTAATATGGTTACGATCCTTCCAAAGAGGTTCGAAGCTAAATAAATACATGAGGTCCTTATGAGTGAGTTGGATGAAGATGAAAAGTTAGAGGTAAACAATTTTTAATTATTTATATTTGCTCTAAATATAACGTATGGGTTTGAAGATCACACTAAGAACATGACTAATCATATTAAACATTTGTTTATAAAATGTTGGATAAATTTAATTCTAATTAATAAAATATTAATAGATAACGATGAAATGTTAATATTATGCCATATTAAATGTTTTCCAAAATATATAAACAAAACACCAAATTGGTATATACTCAAATAATTATCTCAAGTTTTTTTGCGGATAAAAAGTCGGCTAAGGGTTTATTGTCACTTGATATTGACGTAGGCACAAGAAAATACAAAACCTCTTACTTGGTAGAATCTGGAATCACTTTAACAAATGTATTCCTTCTTCAATGCATCAGAAGATGCTTTTGATGAAAAATGATGGGATAGTGGAAGATGTGGAACTTCATACATTGCCTTATCACACTAGCTCTAATTATGTGGAGGAAGGGTTTTACCAATAGATAGTGGGATCAGTAAATGCTGCTGTTTTGGTTCCAGAAGCATCAGATGGAGAAGCCTCAGATGAGGCTTGTGATGAACTAGTTTTTGGTTTAATGGGACAGGTTGAAGAAAATAAAATAGTTGCTTAATGAATATCACAACCAGTAATATTGAGCAGACCAATGAAAATTTGTCCATACTTTTATATAAGTTCAGATATTTGGAATTGAGCAATAAAATTGGTGAAGAAAAGACCATTAATTTGGCTGATTATGTCTTCGGAGAAGATGTGGAGGATGGAAATACTTAAGATAGTTATAAATTAGCAAGCTTGCCGATAGAAGATGAAGAACTAATGGTCAATCAATCAATTACCTTGATAGAAATTAATTTTTGAACTGAGCAAGACAAGAGAGTAACCTATATCAATGTCAGCCTAAGTAAAAAAGACCAGTAGTTGATTACAAACCTTTTACATTAATACAAGGACTGCTTTGCTTAGGAATATGATGAGACATTTATCTTAGACAGGAAATTAATGAAACACGGACTATTAATCAAATAAGTCTATAAACTTGTCAAGTAATTACCAATACAAATGACTCCAGAAGTCACAACCAAGATGAAAAAATAAATAAAGAGGCTGTTGAAGGCTCGATTCATTCGAACTGTCAAGTATGTTAAATAGCTCTCAAATATAGTTATAGTAATTAAGAAAAATGGCAAGTTGAGAGTGTGCCTTAATTTTTGAAATCTAATTGCAACCACTCTAAAGGATCAATATCCAAATCCAATGGTAGATTTATTGGTTGATATATCAGCTGGTCATGCTATCATGTATATGATGGATGGTCATTCTGATTATAATTAAATATGCATAACTGAAGAAGATGTGAAGAAATCCACTTTTAGGTGCCTTGGTAAATTGGGCACCTTCTAATGGATAAAAAATTCATTTGGTTTAATGAATGCAGGGGCCACATATTAAAGGGGAATGAATACCATTTTTCATAACCTGATCGGCACCTTTTTAGGGTGCTATATTGAGGATCTAATTGTCACGTTAGAAATAGTAACTGATCATATAACACACCTTAAAAAATATTTTGAAAGGATGAGGCTTTATCAAATTAAAATGAACCTTTTGAAATGTGCCTTTGGAGTTTCTGCAGGAAATTTCCTAGGGTAGTTGGTACACCAAAACGAAATATAAGTTGATCATAACAATGCTAAAGTCATAATTGAAATCACAACTCCACCAAATAAGAAAGAATTATAAAAGTTTTGGGGTCAAGTTATTTTTCTTCATAGATTTATATCCAATGCCTTATGAAAAACTAAAGTTTTTTCTCCTCTTTTGAAACTAAAAGACTAAGAGGAGTTGGATTGGAAAGAAGAGCATGAGAAGGCTTTCAAAATATTATATGTTGAACTACTTTTGGCTTTATATCTTTCTTATTGGAATTATTCATATGATTGAGTAAAAAAATGTTACAATGAATCATATAACAAGATCGATTATGATAATTACATATTTTGAAATACGAAATGCTTATAATTCTTAGTGAAAAATATTATATTTTGCATTGTGAATTATTATAATTCCCAATGCGATTGTGTAAATATTGCAATGCGAAATTAGGATATGGAAAAAAATTGCAAAGCATTTAGATAAACATAAGACTTCTTCTAATTCTCATTTTTGACCCTCATTTATACCATCCTTACATGGCCTAATATTATGAGGGGATATTTTGTGCATTTACACCACGTCAAATGCCGAAAATGATTAAGGTTTTGAACCATGACCAATGGCTCGGGTCATGGTTCTTGACAGTGAAAATTTTAAGGATGACCATTTGGGGGGTCACTGTCCAAAATTGTGACCATAATATAGGGTCACATTGTCTTTCGTAACCTTAATGTATGAGGCATGGTTACGATTATAGACCGTGACCATTGGTCACGTTCATGAATAGTTATTCCAATCGTGATTATTTTTCCCTAGCACAATTTAAAACCATGATCATTTGCCATGACATCCTACCGTGAACCTTGATTAGTCACGGTTCTTTACCGTGACAACCTATCGTGAACTTTGATTCGTTGGCCACAGTCTTAAACCGTAGCCCCCAATCGATACCATACGTACTATGGTCATGGTATCAGACCGTAACCACAGTTTAACCCATTGAAATCTTCTCACGACTATGGTCATAATTTTGTAATGTGACCAATAATAGTTTTTTAAAAAAATTAATTTTTATTTGTTTCATTCCAAAAAAAATCATGTACATGTTTGCAAACCTTTATACAATTCCATTATTTAACTAAATAATACATCAATAAAAAATAAATAATGCAAATATTATTAATCCATCAAATTAATTACATATAACACAAATAAATATTAAAATTTTCAAAGTGTTCCTTCCCCGAAGAATATTAACAATGTTCAAAATGTTTCTTCCCTAACTATATGTGCAAAAATTTAAAAATGTTTCAAATGGTAAGAAAGGAATTGAATCTCAAAATGACTTTGGGATGCCTACGTAGCCAAAAAATTCATCAAAGTCCATGTAGTTCATAAGATGAACAAGGTTGGGGTCTAACCCATAATCCGAATCTAGGGTGTCTATTTTGATTTATGAAAATGGATGTGAATGCATATATTTGATAATAAAAAAGAGTGGTATTAGTGATAGAATTATAATAAATAAGCTACAAATGGAACAAGAACACTAAAATATGCAAAATAGTATTTATGGGAATTGTGGCACATCATATGCCCTTTGACAATTAAATTCATTTCTTAAATGGCACATCATGTGAACGATAACGTGATAAGTACAAGAGAACTAAATATATATGAGTAGAATATGTTAACCGCATGAATAAGATTTATATGAGCATCCCTTTTTTTCTTGGAGGTTTAGCCGGTCCAACACATCCGGGGTTCCTAACTTCATAACAAGACTATGACATAACCTTGTTAGGCTTGAGATCTCAAATGAATTCGACCGATTAGACCCCTAAAAAACTATTCAAGGGTAATCACATAAAAAAATTACAAATACTATGAAAATGGCATGTGTGGGAGGTGGGGTAATATTATCATATCCATATATTGGAAAGAGTGAGTACACACAAGAAGAAAGAGTGAAGAAATAAGTCTAGGTAAGAAAGGACTCAAAGTTTTAATTTGAGTTTGGGATGCCTACTTAGGAAAATAAACTGGCATCAAAGTCCAATTAGTTCTATCACGACACAAGATTAGAATGTTAGTCCTATTGGTAATTAGAATAATGTGTTCAATGATCTAAAAAGTGAGGCAAATTTTTTTCTAACATCAACAAAGTATTTTTCTAAGGGGTTAACCTTATTGGGGGAATCAATAGTGATTTTAATCGACATTGTGTGTAACCCATTAGTTGAAAATCAGGTTATTAGTTGATCTTATAGGCTCTTCCTAATTGTAGCAATAAACAACCTTATTTTTCCCAAGGTTATAAGCCTAGATAATAGATTGCATTTCACCCGACTAGTTCCACCAATTAAGAATGTGATAGTTACGTTAAAACGCCCCAAATCTTTGACTTACTTGAGTTTATATTATGTAAGCATTTCAACTAGTTTGGATATTGTGTCAAAATATATTTTTAGTCCGAGACCACTCCATGATACAACAAGCAACGTTACTCGAATTCTGAAGATGCCTTGACTCTACTCAGCGTACATATCCGAGTAAAGGTATATCATGTGTGAATGCACATTGCACTTTGACACACATTAGGCACTCATGCATTTATTAATTCATAATATTTGATTGCACCCAAACATTTTCTAAAAGTAAAATTAGAATATATTTGCTAAAAATAATTTATTAAAATTGGTATAAGTTTTGTTGAAAATGAATTTCTTATTCTTAAAATAATTTTTGAAATTATTGAAAATGTAAATTTATTTTTGTTAAACATTTTTTATGTTTATTAAATTGTAATTTTCATCCTCTTGTTCTTACCATGGTTTGACCAATTGTACCAACTAGACTTTATGCCTTAGATTTCATCTTGTATACCATTAGATTTGTTAGGAGATATAGGTTCACTTCTTTATCTCAGATTGTACCTACTTTAGGTGATAGATTACACATATAGGTCACTACCTAGGTGTACATTTTGTAAACCAGTTGTTTCATTATAATCTTAGGCCTTTAGATATTGTCCTATAGGTTTTTATCTTTAGAATCTTGTCCATTATCTAAGGACAGTCCATTGTTTAGATCTGTCACGTCTCCTATCTGTTTATTCATTTTTTGATCGAGATATTATGCGTTACCTACTGAACGTGTTAGATCCACTACATCTGTTTGTAAAATTAGCCTTTGGCTTGGTCACTATTAATTGTTAGGCTCTGTCACTTCCTTCTGAACGCATGGAATGTGAATGGTGGTAGTTATTATTTACATATAGACCGAAGGTAACATTGAATTCCCAGTTGTCCATTTATCAGTGGTCAAATTAACAAGAGAACCTTAGGATTCTTTAGTATTTCCAGTTGTACCTTGGTTTGACTGATCATACCCACTTGCACAGTTAACTCCTTTTTAACCGCCAGTTACCCATTAGATCTGATTGGTTTAAATTGAGTGCATGCCATTTGTTACAATATGACCGTTTAAGATTTGTTAGCTAAAACCCTACACCAGCTTGTATTCTCTTACTGGTTTTAGGTTGTTTAGGTTTTTAAACCGACTTTGTTCGTTAGGTTGTTAAGATTGTTTAAATCCGTTAGTTTGTTATAATGAGATTTAATATCAATCATAGCCCAGCATATTAAGTTTTTAGAATTATCTTTTCTCACCTATATAAACATCGTTAAAGAGTTTATTGGAGTTAGACTTTTTAGATATTTAGACCACATAATCTAGAGTGATAAACATAAGAGGGTTAAAATTTGTAGAGAGGAAAATTTCAAGAATTATAGACAACATTCTAAGAGAGAGAAAGTGTCACTTTACACATATTGTTAATTTTTGCTTCATCTAAATTCTGTTTTTGTTTTAAATTCTTGATGATCTTGCACATCATCTCAATTTTTAGAGATTGAAATATCGTGTTAGTGTAGAGAGAATTTTTGTGCTTTAATGTTGAAACATACTGTTACAAAAACTAGAATCTCTTAGTTTTTTAGATCCGAATTTTATTGAATATTTTCTTAAAAATTGCATGTTGTTGATTTATGCTTAAAATTATAATTTCTCTAATATTATTGAGTGGAAATATTTTTTTAGACAAATGCAAGTTAAATTTTCTTTTCTAAAAATTTCTTGAAAATATTTTTGTGAAAAGAAAAATATTTAAATTGGTTCTTTCAAATTTTTATGTCTTGAATAATAATAATATGTCTTGAAATCTACGTGAATTGGTTAATTAAAGATTAATGATTGAAAATTTATTTTTTAAGTTTTTATAGAAAACTTATATGCTTGTGTTAAGACTTAAGTTCTTGCATGGTTTGCATTTAGAACATATTCACTTACACATTTGCACAACTCAAAACATAGAAATTCTGTTGTTGGCTGAGAGATTCTGACTTTTGAGCCGACACTGCAAAAGAGGAGAAAGGAAGCAAAGTAGGGAACAGAGAGAGGACACATACATTCCTTGGAAGAAGTAAAAAGGAATATCGTGAAGGGTGGATTCTCAGTAGGTATATTTCTATACTTAGATATAGGAATTATTTGTATGATCTGTTGTGTGTTTGTAACCTTAATTTTTATAGTGGATTTTTGGTTTTGTGGTGTAGAGACCACCGTGGATGTTTCCACAATTGGGTGGGTTTTTACAACGTTGGAAATTTCTTATCTCTTGTGTGTGATTTTCAATTCTTTACTGCTACATTTTGCAAATCAGACTTATGTTTATTCTAAAACCTATTTCCAAGAGACTGAAATAATTCACCATATGAGATATATTGAATTATTATGTAATAAATCGGATTGTTTTTAATTTGACTTTAGAATAAATCAGATTTAATTGATTTTAATTTCCGCATGTATTAAAATCAAGTTAGTTGAATAATAAAGTTTTTGTTGATTTGATTATATATATGCTATTAGAAAAACTTGTATGAAATCAGAGTATATTCTTTTGTGCGTATCGAGATTATTTCATGGGCGCTCGTTTTTTTTCATATGTTGATAAGATTGGTATTGATCAAGGCTACTCACACATCTAATTTGAGTGTTGTGTGAATACAGTTGCAAATTTTCTTCCAAATATATCCAGCCAAACTCCCCAGGTTCTCCCTAGCTTCAGAATAAGACTATGACACAACCTTGTTTTAACTTGAAACACCTGAAGAGTTAGACTATAGAGATTTTGAAGAAAAAATTCAAGGGTACACATCGCAAACTAAAATTAAATTTGTTAGTAGACTTCATCAATATCAATATTCATAACAAAACCATCACATTCGTAATTTATGGAACCCATCGAGTGAAACACATGCTATAAGTCGAGAAAATATACTTGGCCGAAAGAAGGTTACGCATAGCTATAATTTGACAAACCTATAAGACCGACTAATAGTTTGCGTTTCAACCGATGGGTCCACAAAACGTTGATTAAAACCACTCTGGATTTGCGTTTCAACTGATGGGTTTCACACAACATTGATTAAAACCACTCTTGATGCCCTAACAAGGTTAATCCCCCCTGAACAACACTTTGTCGATCATAAGAAGATTTTGGCTTCACAGTTTGGAAAATGAAACACATTAATCATATTACTAATTGAACATTAACTTCTAATTTTGTGTCGTGTTATTGTGATCATGTTATTCCACTCATAAATGGGTTGTTCTAATAAGATGTGCTATATATACATACATAAATGTAAATAAATATAAGGGCTTTGTTCCAATATTCGTTCATATACATACGATACAAATAGGGTTGTGATATAAAATAATATTTCAAAACTCAATGTTTGTCTAAATAAATTAAAAGATCCTTCAAATTAGGGTCGTCATCAAGAGCAGACTAAAACTCTGTAGGGGATTCTAATGCATCTGCTTGAGTAGTCAAATCCTTTGGTGCATGCATAAGAATAGAACAATTGTCTCCATGTAAGAACTTTAAGTAGAATAAATTTTCCAAGTTTTGAAAGGCACAAACAAAAGGCTCGTCGAGAATTCGATATTTAGTCTTCATGTTAGATAAATATACCATGACAAGTTTTGAGGCAGGATCAACTTTATAAACATTATTAGTGTCCTCCACCTTTACCCTGTTATAACAGAAGACGATTTCTTTGAAATCTAAGTAATCTACTTTGACGATTTGTTAGAAAATTTCATAATAAGTTAGCATCGTATCCTTTAGATTTTTATCTCTTTTGATAGCCACATAAGAAATCAAGGAAGAAATTAAAATTTTGTTATTTTGCGTCAATAAGTTTTCTTTGCATGGCTATGAGACAAAATCAAAATCGTTGGCTCAAATTTTTTTAAACTGTTTCGTACAAAAAAATTGACCTTTGGATAGGTGTGCAAGCCTAGAAGAAATAACCTCCTTTTAGATGCATTTGTTAGTGGAGTTATATTAGGGCATGTTTTATAACACATATATGAATAAATGCAACAAAAGAGGTGATAATTATATCTTTTGATACCCATTCCCTAAAATAATTCATCGCGTCTGTTGAGCATTTTCGCTTATGATTTTGGGCAATTTTGCTCCCATACTTTCTATACTTGTTCATGAAATTATAGAATTTAGATGGTAATATATAAAATACAAATAATCAAACAAAAATACATTATATATGTAGGTACTTACTATCTCCAATATTCAACTTTATATTGCGATACGAAGATATAAAGAGCTACTTGATCATATTTGAACATTGGTGAGTGTCACCTCTTTAGGATTCCCAAAAGGAAATTCATTCTCAAACTCGTTAGATTACTCAACCACTCATTTTCCATGAGGATTGAACCTCCTAAAACCTTGTTCTCACATATGTTCCCAAGCATATAACGATGATTATTCTATTATGTATTATTCCACAATTGACCCTCTAATATATTATCTACTCTGTTGTCAAAGAACGACAAAGTAAAATATTTATCTAAGACAAAAGTCTCCTCAGCTAAAGTGGTTTTTGCAGCCTTAATATGCTTTATGTTTACCACTTTTGCACACAGTAAGGTGAAGCACAAACCAATACACATAATTTCCCTATAGAGATCTTTATGATCAGAAAAAATGTCAAAAAAAGAGAGGGATTAATTGAATGATGCCGTTCCAATCGTCATAATTCCACTCTTTCATGTTGAAAGTGTTAGGTTTATATGGATAGTCAAACATACACACTAATTTTTAAAATTTTCAAAATTAATTAATTAACCCAATTAGACATACACCAACTAAACTGATTGTTGTGTAAACACTTTACCAAATTTTATCTTGCCCTAAAACATGCATCTAGGTGAGTATATCAAGAGTAAAATAAAGAAATCACACAACACGTTGATGTATGAGCAAAACCGCAACGAAAAAAACCTCAGACGCCCAGCCATTCAAAAATTCACTATGATATAAGAATTACACAATGAGAATAAATAACTTACACAACTGACATGACTCCTTTAAGTCTTGAGGCGTCTTAATTCCTTCAGCCTTCTTCACACCGACATGTAGGTGTCCACCTATGCACCGCCACAACGTATTCTCCTTACATGCCTTGGTATCCATTGATCCAGGCTCAACAAACCATCAATGGATAAAACACGGAGTCCACCGCTTAAAACCACCATACCAACACGGAGTCCACTATGTTAAATACAAACAAGGACAAAGTCCACCATATGAAATGAAACTCAACAAAGATGATGCGTAAATAAAATTTGGTGCCAAAATAGAGATCTAAGACAAGCATTTATAGATGAAACTTGGATCTTAAATGGTTTGGGTGCAAATTAGGGTTTGGAGGCATTAGAAATGTTCTTGGAAAATAATTTTTCAAAGACCTCTTAAGAAAAAAAAATTATGAGCACTCCTTTATAAAGAAAACATGAAAATTGAGGCAGCACAAAAAATAAGGAAACTTGTTTGAATGAAATCAAACTCATTCGGACGAACTTGATAAACTCGTTCGAATAGAGATCAAATGACCTTCAAACGAGATTCCATTGTAAAGCAGAAAAATATTGTTCCATCCTTGTTTAAACCTCGTTCAAACGAAAACCTCGTCTCGTTTGAATCGATATAAAAACTCGTTCGATCGACTTTCTGAAACTCGTTTGAACATGGTAAAAATATTGTATGAATAACTTTAATAAAAAGTAAAAAAAATATTTTAAAAAACATTTTACGAAAATGGCCTCACACACTTTAAACAAACACCCAAAAGAAAATATTGTAACAACCCGCCCTTTTTGGAGACAATTAAAATTCACAATTGGATATAAATTGGAGATTTGAGGAATTTCTCGAAATAGTGATTTTGGGGATTCTCGAGGATTTGATGATTTTCGATAGTGTTGTAATTTCCTTTGAGACTAATTAGGTCGAAGTATTTTAATAATATGTCGCTATGGAGTAAAGCGACAAAAGAGGTAATATTTTGATTAGAAAACCCGCATTAAAATTTATGGGCTCGTAAGTGAGTAAATGAGTCGTTTTTGGGTTTTAAGGGGTATAACCCTTTTCTCACAATATAAAGAGGGGGAGAGGGAGAAAAGAGAAAGGAAAAAGAAAGAAAAGAGATAGAAGAGAGAGAGGAGGAGAGAAAAGAGGAGGTTCCGGCCAAACTCCGCGGGATTCGGCTCGAGGTCGTCGAATTATAACCACGAGGCAGGTGTTTACTTGCTTTATTTATTATTGAGCATAAATCTCATATCATAGTTGGTAGAACCCTAAAATAAAATTGGGAAAACTTAGATATGAGTTTACATATTGATGTAATGTAAACTCTTAATGATTTCTAGTGTTAAATCCATGTAAATGGAGTGAAGAAATGGATTGAAATGGGTTAAAATCATAAGTTGGGGCTTTAATGGGTTTAGGGTTCAAATCTAAGAGAAATAGTTTAATACCCTAAATAAATTGATGTGTTAGTTGTAAAACATAGATTAGATGTTTATTGAGTTGTTGGATGAGCTTAGAAACAACAAAATAGAGAATAATGGAGGTTTGGAATTTTTTGAAGGTAATGAATAGTGACCTGCGTCTTAACCAAATCGATTCGGCCAGGGCGAATCGATTCGGCTCTTGGAAATAAAAATTATAGATCTTTTTGACGCGGTCGCGCGGGTGCCGACCGCGTATTTTTTTGATTTTTTTTGGATTTATAGTGATTTTTCTACGGAAAGTTGTCCGAGATCGAAATAGTTAATCATAAACTAACGCTAGAATTATTTGGAGTTAAATATTAGGGGTTCCCAAAAACAGGGTTAGGACCTCTAAAGGACTTGAGGAGATATGAAAACCTTGAGTTCGTTGAAATAAATTCGAGTTATAATTTAAACGGAGATTGAATTGAGTTTGGGGTTTTTGGGATATATATAAAACCTAGGAATATTTGGGATTTTCGGACAAGCCGAATCGATTCGGACTAGCCGAATCGATTCGGTAAGAGACAGTTTGAAAGTAGAACCATTTTGAATCGATTCGGACAGCCCGAATCGATTCGGTACTGGCAGACTTTTGAGGTTTTCTCCTTTTAAAGTTTAGGGAGATTTAAACTATGGTTTTGGAGATTTTTATCGGGGATTCTAGATATGATATTAGGACTCCTAGATAATGGTATTGAGGGTGAATAAATACCGGGATGAAAGAAGGAACCTCGGATTAATTTAGTGTACGATCTGGGGTATGAATTTAATGAATACTTGGGAATACTTTAGGTTTAGTATCATGCGTAGGTGAATGCATGATTTTGATTCTTTGAGAGAATCTTTGGGATTAATAGTCATCGTTAGATGTAATTGGCAATTATGGCCATATATATATTCGAGGATGAATATATGGTATATATATATATATATATACTATGTGATTAAAGTATATATATGATGTAATATAAATGACTTTTGAAAATGTAAATATAAATGTTTTCAAAAAGGAAAGACAAATGATTTTCATAAATAATAAAATATGGATACACACCTCTCTAAATCGCTATCATAAGGGAAGTTGCGTACGTATGGTGAAACCCCCTGACTAATGAATGGATGGTGGATATAGTCCTATAGGCCATATGAGCGTTTATTGTATATTTCTGCGCTGGTTAGGAGATTCCGGGTGTGGTCTTGACTATCACGCAGGAATATGGCCGCTTCCCAACGTCTTGCGTTGTAGGATCCCAGGTTATCTTGATGATAGGCCCTAGAAGATGATAGCCATTAGGGGCGTGCACAGTGGGAAAACCCGGACGGGCGGTCTTAGAACGCGTTATATGTTAAAGCAATTTACGATAATAAATTGGCTTTAAATACATTTCCTGGATGGAAGAAGGGAAATGGGATAAATGTTTTGGCTTCGGTAACACATACCGGATGGAAAAAGGGAAGTGGAAGCATATGATATGGTAAAAGCATTTTTATGATAATAAAAATGGTTGTTAAATACATTTCCTAGATTTAAGAAGGGAAATGGGATGTTTTAAAACGGAAAAGCATTTTTATGTTAATAAAATTGGCTTTTTAAAAGTATGTGTTATGTTAAAGCAATTCATGATAATGAATTGGCTTTTAAATACATTTCTTGGATATGAGAAGGGAAATGGAATTTTTTTTAGATAAATGGAAATAAAATAATGAATTCTCATTCCGGGAGATTGATCCGGATGTATATGGTAATATGTATATATATGGATAAATCGAGTGCCGAAGGTCTAATGGATCCCGACGATCGACCTTGCCGCATAGTAGTTTATCGGGGGGTTCCTTGTTTGGATTTCTCTTTGCGAGACACCCCACGCACGAATATGGCATTGTGTTGAGACTGGGGAGAAGTTTAGCCCTTAGTACATTTCTTGGACTATCTAGGGTTGATTGTGGTTGGGTGATAGACTAGTTTAGCAGGGTAGCGTGATTAGGATGTTTAGAGGGATGCGATAGGAGTGCACTGTTAGTGGAGAGGTGAGGGGTATCTCATGGGAGTGCGATACGAAATTTAAATATGAGATAAAATAATTTTCTAAAAATAAGGCATTTATGGACTTGCTAAATATTTTCAAAACTCGGGCTCTGACCCGTTTATCTACTTTTCCTTTTCTTTCTCTCTCTCTCTCTCTCTCTCTATATATATATATATATATAGGTGTCCAGACACAGGGACGCCTGGATGACATTTCTTTCGCGTCAGACGTCAGCTGCAGCAGCTGTGGATGCGTGCAGGTTCTCAGTAGACGCTTCTATCCTTGTAATCTAGATAGGAGGTACTGTATACACATTCGGGCCAATGGTCCAATTGCATTTATTTATTCTTTGAGTACAACATTCGATATGGTTGAATATTTTGACCGAGTGTTCGGTTATTTTATTTCATTTCAGTTTTATTTCCTCAAAATTTGTGTGGATATTTTTAAATTGTAGTTGTTAAAAGAGTAGTTAAGTAACATTTTGACACCGGCCTAATAGGTTATTAGTAATTAAATGGATTTTCGACAGTGATGCTAAGAATGATTCATATGAGACTCCTGTTAAAATTTGATATAGGAGTGATCGCCCGGTATCTTATTAGGCGAGGTGTCACAGATGGTATCAGAGCATCAGGTTCTAGTGTCCTTAGGAATCTGTGCGGACGTACTACGTTTTCAGCGTTGCTCTCAATTTGTTATAGAGCCTTTGGACTAGGACTGTTGATTTCTCTTGTGAGATTTCGTTCTCCTGCCATATAATAAGATTATATAGAAATCTTTTACACGCTCGGTTGATATTTGTGTATGAGGCTTGGATGGATACATGAGGTGGGGCTTAGTTGGAGCTTTAAGGTTGAAGCTCGTAGTGGAGTTTCCTTTTAACGAAGAAGTTAAGAGGACTATTAAGATGATTGTAAGGAGCAAGGTTAAGTTGTTGTTATGAGTTTTGCCTCAATAAAGGAGGTATATTTGGCGTGGCTAGATAAAGTTACGGTATTAATTAGACCTAGACTCGTGTGTGTAATTTGAGCTTTGTGGTGGTATCGATAACATTATATCATGTATGCCTATGTGTTGTCAGCAATAACGGAGTTTTATTTTCCTTCATTCTCCATAAAGGCGGGTGTTGATATATTGAATATATATACATATATCTGGTTAGTGATGCTCGTTCTATATGTTTATACGAGTATGGTAATATGGTGAGTATAATACATTATGGTATTATCGGAGCGATAGCAGGCTAATGATGGCAAGACTATCGTGCCCACAGTTCTAGGGTGGAACGGGTTGTTGTTGCGGTGTCTCACCTGGATACAGGTTGAGTTCGCCTTTATTGTTATGGGTAGATGGAACTTCGATGAGCAGAGGTTTCATTATCGTGATTTGAGTATGTGGCGACCTTATAGATATGATTGAGGTGCGCCGGATTATTGGTGAGCTATAAAATTTAGCTCATTATTGATTGCGCAAGGACTCAAAAATTTATGCGAGCGCTGGGTGGTGTGACTCTTAGTTAGAGATATGAGTTCAAATCACCTTTTATTGATAGGGGATAGGATTATCCCGATTGCATGTTTGAAATAACGGACCTCCATGACCGATAAAGTTAAGTAGGAGTGTGTGGAGGGGTTCCTTGTTGGATTTCGCTTTGCGAGACGCTCCACACATGAATCTTAGCGGCGTCGGGAGTGGAGAGATGTTATAGGATGCAAGGATGTGGGTTTTGTTGAAAGTCTTATAGTGTGGATGAACCACTATAGACTATGAGCCATGTGATAATGGTATGTTTATGGAAATATTATGCTATGGAAAAGCACTAAAGTGGTCCTCTCACCACCAGTGGGTGGATGGATTTGGACTATTAGAAATTTATTTGAGGATTATAGTCAGGCCTTAATGAAAAGGCAAATTTTGAGGAAATATGTTTTGGGTATGATGTTCGTAGTGCTTCACAGAGATTGGTCACTTCGATTAGTTAGGTTTCCTTTCTTATGGGCGGAAGGATAGAATAGTAGAAATGCGTTCGTAGGTTAGCGTGGTAGGATCTAGGACGTCCCGCTGGTGTGCCTTAGGTCGCTATATCTCGACGATCGCCAACGCGAGGGAGTAGTGTAACGGGAGGGTTCCTTGTTTGGATTTCGCCTTGGCGAGACGTCCCATGCATGAAACCAAGCAAATGTCGGGAGTTGAGAGAGGCCTTGGGCACTAGGGATATATTTAGGATTAGACTCATCTCGCGTAGGTAGGACATCACATAGACTTTAGTATTATTAGGATGTAAGTTTAGTAGAATTACTGGCGCCGAGGTTAGGAGAATTGAATTTCGCGAGTTGGGAGGACCCATATGTGAGTATTACACCGAGGAAAGGAGACCCTTATTGGGAGAGAGTGTTACATGTCAGACGTTCACTATGGATGTGCAGATGTGCACAAATTAGAAAGGTGTATGAGCACCTTAGTAAGTTTGTTTATATACCGCCTGAAATAGAATGGGCGTAGTATATAAATTTGAAGTTTATGCCGTGAGGCACTATATATGATGGGTACAATGTGACATAATTAGAGTCACTTTACGGTCATGGTAGCCATTTGGGATATGGTTGGGAACCATTGGGATTAGTATTGTTCCCTTTTGAGATATTAGGATTTGGAGCGATTCTAGAAATTGGTGGTGTAGGTTGTATCCGAATTTCGAGGATGAAATTCCGTTGTAAGGGGGTAGTATGTAATAACTCGCCCTTTTTGGAGGCAATTAAAATCCATAGTTGGATATAAATTGGAGATTTGAGGAATTTCTCGAAATAGTGATTCTGGGGATTCTCGAGGATTTGATGATTTTCGATGGGTGTTGTAATTTCCTTTGGGACTAATTAGGTCGAAGTATTTTAATAATATGTCGCCGTGGAGTAAAGCGACAAAAGAGGTAATATTTTGATTAGAAAACCCGCATTAAAATTTATGGGCTCGTAAGTGAGTAAACGAGTCATTTTTGGGTTTTAAGGGGTATAACCCTTTTCTCACTATATAAAGAGGGCGAGAGGGAGAAAAGAGAAAGGAAAAAGAAAAAAAAGAGAGAGAAGAGGGAGAGAGGAGGAGAGAAAAGAGGAGAAAGGGGGAGATTCCGGCCAAACTCCGTAGGATTCGGCTTGAGGTCGTCGGATTATATCCTCGAGGTTAGTGTTTACTTGCTTTATTTATTTTTGAGCATAAATCTCATATCATAGTTGGTAAAACCCGAAAATAAAATTGGGAAAACTTAGATATGAGTTTACATATTGATGTAATGTAAACTCTTAATGATTTCTAGTGTTAAATCCATGTAAATGGAGTGAAGAAATGGATTGAAATGGGTTAAAATCATAAGTTGGGGCTTTAATGGTTTTAGGGTTCAAATCTAAGAGAAATAGTTTAATACCCCAAATAAATTTATGTGTTAGTTGTAAAACATATATTAGATGTTTATTGAGTTGTTGGATGAGCTTAGAAACAACAAAAATGGAGAATAATGGAGGTTTGGAATTTTTTTGAAGGTAATGAATAGTGACCTGCGTCTTAACCGAATCATTGAAAAAAATCCGAGTTATAATTTAAATGGAGATTGAATTGAGTTTGGGGTTTTTGGGATATATAAAAAAACCTAGGCAGATTTGGGATTTTCGGACAAGCCGAATCGATTCGGACCAGCCGAATCGATTCGGTAAGAGACAGTTTGAAAGTAGAACCATTTCGAATCGATTCGGACAGGCCGAATCGATTCGGTACTGGCAGACTTTTGAGGTTTTCTCCTTTTAAAGTTTAGGGAGATTTAAACTATGGTTTTGGAGATTTTTATCGCGGATTCTAGATATGATATTAGGACTCCTAGATAATGGTATTGAGGGTGAATAAATCCCGGGATGAAAGAAGGAACCTCGAATTAATTTAGTGTACGATCTGGGGTATGGATTTAATGAATACTTGGGAATACTTTGGGTTTAGTATCATGCGTAGGTGAATGCATGATTTTGATTCTTTGAGAGAATCTTTGGGATTAATAGTCATGGTTAGATGTAATTGGCAATTATGGCCATATATATATTCGAGGATGAATATATGGTATATATATATATATATATATATATATATATATATATATATATATATATATATATATATATATATATACTATGTGATTAAAGTATATATATGATGTAATATAAATGACTTTTGAAAATGTAAATATAAATGTTTTCAAAAAGGAAAGACAAATAATTTTCATAAATAATCAAAAATATGGATACACACCTCTCTAAATCGCTATCATAAGGGAAGTTGCGTACGTATGGTGAAGCCCCCTAGCTAATGAATGCAGGGTGGATATAGTCCTATAGGCCATATGAGCGTTTATTGTATATTTCTGCGCTGGTTAGGAGATTCCGGGTGTGGTCTTGACTATCCCGCAGGCATATGGCCGCTTCCCAACGTCTTGAGTTGTAGGATCCCAGGTTGTCTTAATGATAGGCCCTGGAAGATGATAGCCATTTAGGGGCGTGCACAGTGGGGAAACCCGGACGGATGGTCTTAGAACGCGTTATATGTTAAAGCAATTTATGATAATAAATTGGCTTTAAATTCATTTCCTGGATGGAAGAAGGGAAATGGGATAAATGTTTTGGCTTCGGTAACACATCCCGGATGGAAGAAGGGAAGTGGAAGCATATGATATGGTAAAAGCATTTTTATGATAATAAAAATGGCTTTTAAATACATTTCCTAGATATAAGAAGGGAAATGGGATGTTTTAAAACGAAAAAGTATTTTTATGTTAATAAAATGGGCTTTTTAAAAGTATGTGTTATGTTAAAGCAATTCATGATAATGAATTGGCTTCTAAATACATTTCTTGGATATGAGAAGGGAAATGGAAAAGTTTTGAGATAAATGGAAATAAAATAAATGAATTATCATTTCGGGAGATAGATCCAGATGTATATGGTAATATGTATATATATGGATAAATCGAGTGCCGAGGGTCTAATGGATCCCGACGATCGACCTTGCCGCATAGTAGTGTATCGGGGGGTTCCTTGTTTGGATTTTTCTTTGCGAGACAACCCACGCACGAATATGGCATTGTGTTGAGACTGGGGAGAAGTTTAGCCCTTAGTACATTTCTTGGACTATCTAGGGTTGATAGTGGTTGGGTGATAGACTAGTTTAGCAGGGTAGCGTGACTAGGATGTTTAGAGGGATGCGCTAGGAGTGCACTGTTAGTGGAGAGGTGAGGGGTATCTCATGGGAGTGCGATACCAAATTTAAATATGAGATAAAACATTTTTCTAAAAATAAGGCATTTATGCACTTGCTAAATATTTTAAAAACTCGGGTTCTGACCCGTTTATCTACTTTTACCTTTCTTTCTATATATATATATATATATATATATATATATATATATATATATATATATATTATATAGGTGTCCAGACACAGGGACGCCTGGATGACATTTCTTTCGAGTCAGACGTCAGCTGCAACAGCTGTGGATGCGTGCAGGTTCTCAGTAGACGCTTCCATCCTTGTAATCTAGTTAGGGGGTACTGTAAACACATTCGGGCCAATGGTCCAATAGCATTTATTTATTCGTTGAGTACATAATTCGATATGGTTGTATATTTTAACCGAGTGTTCGGTTATTTTATTTCATTTCAGTTTCATTTCCGCAAAATTTGTGTGGATGTTTTTAAATTGTAGTTGTTAAAAAGAGTCGTTAAGTAAAATTTTAACACCGCCCTAATAGTTTATTAGTAATTAAATGGATTTTCGACAGTGATGCTAAGAATGATCCATATGAGACTCCTGTTAAAATTTGATATAGGAGTGATCGCCCGGTATCTTATTAGGCGGGATGTCACAAATATCGAAGGATAAAAAGTAATACGCATTCATACCTTTGGAGATCCATGGAATTTTAAGATGAAACATGGCACTAAACATGAAACGATACTGTAGATGCTTTAACTTAGCCGCTATGGTCTTTAGTCATACACATCATAGGCTTGAAGGACAAAGAAACCCAAGTCCTAACCTATGACTCAAACATTTTTGTCCAATTGAAATTATGCCAACATACATACAATTGACATTATTGGAATTTTTTCCTTACAAATATATCCCTTTGGATATTTTGGGACAAAATACAAAAACAAAAACCTATGGGCCGGCAAGCTCTTCTAATAACGTAATCCCAACCCCAAAAGGAGAAAGTACTAACACTTCACAGACACAAACTTTGTGTAACTTTTCTCTTGTGAAAACTTATCACATTATTGCAAATATTCATACTGAAACACACCTTTCAAATTCAAAGAGAATATATAATAATATAATTTCGCGTATGTAAAACCCTCCCCCTTTGTCTAATAATATCTACCTAAGATACAACATCTCCGTCTAAGGTAAAAATTTATCCCCCTGAGTTAAAGAGTTGGATACCGTTTCTCCCATTTTTTTCCCTTAAATAATAGACAAAGAATAAGGTAACATCATGTGCTGATGTGAAATGAAACATGCAATGACAAATAACTCGACAATATAAGCACAAATAATTTAAAAAATGAAACATATGATACCAATTTCGATGCATAAATTAAAGCATAAGACAACAACAAAAAAAATTCAACAGAAGATACGAATATGATCATAAAACATGCCAATTTGAATTGAAGATGAAGCATATGGAAAACATGGATTAAATGAAAAATCAAAGACTAAATATATGTAAAGATACCGATGACGCACAAACACATATAGGTATAAACACAACAAAAGACAAAAAACATATAAGCCTTCCACACTCGTACGGCATAAAGGTTTCTAAACAATGATGTGGTACGGAGTGAAGGGGAGTTAACTGGAAACAAAATAGCTATGAACCAATCTCCGTTTGACTGCATTAACTTATCAAAATTTGATTTAGCGTCAAAGTGAGTAGAAAAAGAACTCATAAATGACAAACATATACAATGCACACTAGCCTAGAAATATTGATGATTCTCAAATCAACAGCATCAAATAATTATATTAACTAGGTTTCATTATGCAAACCCACTGATCTTTAACTTTAAAACCCCTTAAAATAAACAAATATTCCTTTTTCTCTTTTCTTTTGAAGATATCAATTTTGAAGCATCGATTTTTAAACATGGCCTCGATAATTTTTCTTTTCTTTGCCTCTATATTTATTTTAGTCTCTTGCCAATGATGGCCGTTCACGGAAGGAAGATTTCTCCCTTTGTAGCTCTTTTTCCACTGCACCCTCATATTTGAAATAAAACAAACTCTGAGGTAATGGTTCTTATATGCACAAATTTCCCATAGTTAAATAAATATGTATATGATAAGGTTGATAGGAGAACAACTCATTTAGCTCTTCCAACATAATTAGTTATAATTTAAAAGATCTAGTGCAAGTGTGTGCAGAGGCATATGCAAAGTAAATCTATTAAGAAAATAATTTCGAACAACTATATGCAAGCTTGATTAAGAACAATCGTAAGTATTGTAAGTCATAATAAAATTTACTCGCCACATGGAAACATGGAATGAATGGGATTCAAGCACACCGATATATCAGATAAAATGTGAAAGAGAGGAAGCCCCCAATTTTTAAATTCAAATATAATGAAATAATTCAAATTTTAATTTTCCAAAAGTTATTTAAAATTTTCTTTTCTTAAAGAGAACAAACCAACTTATAAAAAAAATAAAACTAAACTAAAAGTGAAATTAAAATTACACATACAATTTTCATTTCGACTTAACCACACATTAATCCAATTCAAGTTAAACTTGCATGTTATCAAGATAAAGTAATTTTGCACTTGAATTAAATTGAACATACCCAAACATTAAATTTTCACCAAATTAAATAGATTATGATTTTGAACTAATTTTATCTTTTAGTCCTAAGCATGCATCTAAGTGATATAGAAAATAAAATAAATCTCAATCGCACTACGCCGGATGTACGAGGAAAATCCAAATGGGAAAAACCTCGGACGACCCTAGTCTTAAGTCCACTAAGTACGATTTTACAATTACAAGACATATGACTTACTACCTCGACTCGACTCCCTTAAAGCCTTGACGCGTCTTCTTGTAAACACCTTCTCCTAGTCGACAACCCCAAAACTCCATCGGAATCTTAGAATCCACCAATTAGACTTTTGGACAACCATCAACCCTCAATGAAGCCTTTCTTCGAGTGGGAATATCACATCAAACAAAGCTCTTATCCTTTATGAGTTGAAAAGAAAACTCAAACTCTCTTCTTCAATGGTGTTGAGAAAATCGGTGCCAAACACTCCAAGCAATATATATATGTTGAAACTTGGATATAGACAAACATATGGGTGTATATGTGTTTTGAAAGGAATTTACTCCATAAAACTTAACACAAAAAAGGAACTTTTTCTTCAAAGTATTTTGCTCTAATAACTCTTGGAAATGTGAAAAAGTTGTCTACGAAAAGTTAGTTCCCGCACTTAAGAAGTATGTCAAAAAGGAAGTGGGGTAAAGTAGTGGAAAAGTGGAAAAAACTGGCTTAAAACTGTTCCCGCTGTTTTTTCGTAGAAATCTCGTTCGAACGAGACTTCTAACGAAGAGACAGAAAGGAAAAAAAATCTCGTTTGAAAACTCGTTCAAACGAGAAGTCGTTCGAACGAGGTCGTTCGAACGACCTATCTAATGAGGTCGTTCGAACGACCTATCTAACGAGATCTCAGGCCATGGTTTTAGATAATTTCGATACGAACGTGTGGCCGCCAGTTTCGTATTTTTTTGATTTTTTTTGGATTTGATATGATTTTTCTACTGAAAGGTGTCCGAGAAAAAAATATTTAGAACTATGAATTCAAAAAAAAATTTAACAAAAAATTCTAACACCCAAAATAAATTTCTAACATACACCCAATAAATAATGTTCCAAGCTCCTATATATATATGAAAATGCATTCATACCTTAGGAGCAATGGAACCATGTTGATGACGTAGAAACGAGACACAACACACACGACATTTGATGAATCTTTAATATCTTGGCCGCTACGTCTTCAACAAATACGTCATAGGATTGAATGGATAAACTTGAACTCTATCCTATGACTCAAATGTTTTTGTCCGAAATTGAGCCAAAACTACAAAGGACTCAATTGGAAATTTGTGTCCTTACAAATCTCCCCCTCTGGCTATTTCGGGACAAAAACTAAACAAAAATCCTAAAGAGCCGTCAAGCTCACTAGACTAAAAAATAATGTCCCACCCGAAATTAAAATACAATGCTTGACGCAAACAACCCAAGGATCAATATCTTTACCGATGTTAAATGTTGCCATTTAGAAGTATTCCTGCACACTTAAGCAAACTATCAAACGCATAGGGAATATCAAAATATTAAATGAAATTAAATAGTTACTCCCCCTAAGTTAATTCTCCCCTTTATCAAACAAATGACCTACGGGGAAGGACGTCTCCCCCTAAGATAAATCTTCCCCAAACTAAGATACGATAATAATAGGATTAGATACCATTTCTCCCCCTATCATTCTCCCCCTTTTTGTTCAGGAATAGACAAAGGCTAAAGAATCAAAAATTAACTTATCTCCCCCAATTAAAGCATATTACCCTTAAATTAAACAAGGGATACATAAAATGGGATAACAAGCTAAAACAGGCAAATGTGCAAAAGTGATGAGGACGTGGAAGCATATGGTCAACAAGATCATAACTAATCCAACAAATAATAATGGATACCAACTAAGATGCCAAAAACAGATACCAATATGATACCTAAGTATTAAGCATGTGATATCAATAAAGAATGCAATAATATGGATACCAATTATGAATTAAAGCATATATGGACTAGAAAGAAAGGCAAAGACTAAACAAAAATATCAAATATATGTATACATAATATTTACCAAAGAGACTCAAGTACACATATATATAAACACACAAATGACACACACAAAATATAATAGGAGTTTTTCACACTCGTATGGCAAAAATGTGTCATATGGAAACGAAAGTGTTGGGGGTGTGAACTAGTAACGATTAAATTTAGACCCAATCACTTACAAACATGTTCACGGAGTTCTCATTTGATTGCAAACTTCATCACATTTGAATATAACGTCATGTGACAATATAGATTGAACTCAATGAACAAACATACACAATGCATACAAGCCTAGCATATTGATGATTCTACAAACCAATAGAGTCATGACATGAAATACGCAACTAGGATAAATGGACATTGTTCAAACCGTTGATATACCATCCAATCTCCCTCAATATGCATTTATATTAAATTTGAATGAATATATCAATCAAACATAGGCGTTGGCAAATTATTTTTCTTTTTAATGCCAGATTTTCTATTTTTAGGCCTTTGAACCACGTATTTCTTTTAGGTCCATTAAAAAATGGTGTATTACAATCGCAAAGGATAACTAAGTCCTTTCGGAGCCCTTCCCCGTGCACATTTATATTTATCATGTTTTTATGTTTCACACAAATCTCACGTGCAACGGATTTTGACATGCACTTGTCCTCCTAAGTCACAAATATGTAGATGACAAGATTGGAAGGAGAACACCTCACATAGATCAAATATACATATGAAGTTAAAATTTCAAAAGAGATCGTGCATGTGTGAATAGAGGCATATAAAAATAGAATCCATTTAATCAACACAAAATCCAACTACTCCATGTAAGCATGGTAAAGAACCTAATAAGGATTGACAATCTAAACCAAAAGTTCTAGCCATATGAGAGCGTAAAAGATGGGATTCAAACACAAGTGTATGCCACATAAAGTGTGTCAAACTAAAATACACACAAAATAAAATCTTTTTGAGTTTTTAAGATTTTTAACCAAAAATAAAAAAATATATACTCAAAAGACAAACAAAAATCATTTGAATTTTTCATTAAGCTTAAATTACCAAGAGATAAAATCCAAATGATAAACAAAAATCTTTTTGTATTTTTCATTTAATGCAAACAAAATGAAGGAAATATAATACAAAAGATAAACAAAAATCATAATTCTAGCATGTGATAAGCATGGAGCATAGACTAGAAAATGATTAAACAAGCATACATTTAGCATGTAAATATAGCATGAAGTACAAAAGCTAAAGTATGCAAACACTAACACATTCATCCGTTAGATTTAGCAAGGGAGGAAGCATGTGAAAGTAAATGAGAATCAATAACCCCATTTTGCAAGGCAACCAAGTCGAATTTCGTAACCCAAATTAATGAATAATGACTATCTTGGGGTGTAGGAATTTTAACTACCTTGGTTGCTTTACGTTGGGATTTTCTAGGAATAAATTTAAGATCAATTTTTTTCATAAGATGACCTTTTCGACCACAATGCGTACAAGTAAAACATGTCGAAAAGATTTACCTAAGGAGTGATCTCTAAAGACTTTCCTAGTAGATTATCCTAAAACATTGGTTTTGGCGTTATGAGTAAATTCATTACAAGTATTGAAGCCTAAACCACAAGTGTCATTTTTAATTTGGACCGTTCCTAATATTTTATCTAATTTTTTCGAACGACACTCCAAATCAAATTTGACATTACTAGAGCCTTTTAATTTATTTTGCAATTTTAAAATGTTAGACTCTAATAAAACATTTCGCTCTTCAAAAGCAAGAAGCTCCTTTTTCAAGGATTCCATTAAACCCCTAAGGCTATCTCTCTCGCCTGCTATATATTCAAGCTTCTCTAGAAGAGTTTTCTCTCGTGTCCTAAGGTCTTCAACCAACATACTATTATCAACGACCTTGACACGTACTTTCAAACTAGCTTCAAACTTCAAATTAACTCTTTTCAATTTAATTGATTCTTTATAAAGTTCTTGAAAAGCATTTTGAAGTTCACTCACATTAACCCCTTCTTCATTTTCACTCTCTCTTTTTTCTCCACTCTCACTATCATAAAAAATAAGGGAATCAAAAACTTTGACCTCGGAAGTGTCATGTGTTAAAGTTTCATCAATCGACGAGTTCTCACTATCACTCACATGACTAGCCATAAAAGCCACAAAGTTGGGCTTAGTGGGGGAATCGAGTCCCTCTTCCTTATCACTATCACTAAGGGTTGCATTATATGAAATTGGTCGCTTACCCTCTTTCCTTCGTTTAGTGGGGCACTCAAAAGCCCTATGGCCATAACCCTCACAACCAAAACACCTATTTGACTCGTCCCTATTTAAATTTTCTTTAGAAATTTTAGGGATCTTTTCGGCTTTGTCATGCTTAGAAGTTTCAAATTTAATAAAATCATTTTTAAATTCATCTTTGTTAAATTTAAGAAAATTTTGAAATTTCCTAGCAAACAAGGCCATATCTTCCGAGTCACTATCACTCTCGCTCTCTACTACTTGTTTGACCTCTTTCCGGGCTTTTAAAGCAACGCCCTTTTCAATTTTCTTTTCAGTTTTTGAGGGAAATCTGTCTAGTTCATAGGTTTGTAAATCACCTACGAGCTCTTCTAATTTCATAGAGGCTAAAGTTGGTAAAGAATTTAAAACGGTCACTTTTGGAATAAATCTATCGGGTAAGGACCTTAGAATTTTTTTTACTACTCGGTTATCGGGTATTTTCTCTCCCAAGTTAAAAGATGAATTAACAATATCAGAAAGTCTATCATAAAATTCATCAAAAGTTTCTTTTTCATTCATTTTGATAGTTTTAAAGTGAGTGGTGAGGTTTTGAAGTTTCGAAGCTTTAACGACACTAGTACCTTCATGAGTGAGTTGAAAAATATCCCACGCTTCTTTAGCGGTCTCACACGTCATAATGCGTCGAAATTCATCCGGTGTGACAGCGCTAAACAAGGCATTTAAACCTCGGGAATTAAAGTTAGAAAGTTTAAATTCACCCTCACTCCATATATCGGCGGGTTTGGGAACATGCTCATTATCTACTAAATGAGTAGGTGGGGACCACCCGTTAACAACAGACATCCAAACTCTCTCGTCGATAGATTTTAGTGCCGATTTCATTCATGCTTTCCAATATGCGTAGATTGAACCATCAAAAATAGGAAATTTTGAATATGGGAAAAATTCCATTTTAGCCAAAAAATTATTTAAAAGATCATTAACAAAATAATTTATCGCTTTGGCTTTGATACCAATGTGAAAGAGCGGAAGCCCCTAATTTTTAAATTCAAATATAATGAAATGGTTCAAATTTTAATTTTCCAAAAGTTATTTAAAATTTTCTTTTCTTAAAGAGAACAAACCAACTTATAAAAAAAATAAAACTAAACTAAAAGTGAAATTAAAATTACACACATAATTTTCATTTCGACTTAAACACACATTAATCCAATTCAAGTTAAACTTGCATGTTATCAAGATAAAGTAATTTTGCACTTGAATTAAATTGAACATACCTAAACATTAAATTTGCACCAAATTAAATAGATTGTGATTTTGAACTAATTTTATCTTTTAGTCCTAAGAATGCATCTAGGTGATATAGCAAGATAAAATAAATCTCAATCGCACTACGCCGGATGTACGAGGAAAATCCCAATGGGAAAAACCTCAGACGGCCCTAGCCTTAAGTCCACTAAGTACGGTTTTACAATTACAAGACAAATGACTTACTTCCTCGACTCGACTCCCTCCAAGCCTTGACGCGTCTTCTTGTAAACACCTCCGCCTAGTCGACAACCCCGAAACTCCATCAAAATCTTAGAATCCACCAATGAGACTTTTGGACAACCGTCAACCCTCAATGAAGCCTTTCTTCGAGTGGGAATGTCACATCAAACAAAGATCTTATCCTTTATGAGTTGAAAAGAAAACTCATACTCTCTTCTTCAATGGTGTAGAGATAACCGGTGCCAAACACTCCAAGCAATATATATATGTTGAAACTTGGATATAGACAAACATATGGGTGTATATGTGTTTTGAAAGGAATTTACTCCATAAAACTTAACACAAAAAATGAACTTTTTCTTCAAAGTATTTTGCTCTAATGAATCTTGGAAATGTGAAAAAGTTGTCTTCAAAAAGTTAGTTCCCGCACTTAAGAAGTATGTAAAAAAGGAAGTGGGGTAAAGTAGTGAAAAAGTGGAAAAAACTGGCTTAAAATTGTTCCCGCTGTTTTTTCGTTAGAAATCTCGTTCGAACGAGACTTCTAACGAAGAAACAGAAAGGAAAAAAAAATCTCATTTGAAAACTCGTTCGAAAGAGAAGTCATTCGAATGAGATCGTTCGAACGACCTATCTAACGAGATCTCAGGCCATGGTTTTAGATAATTTCGATACGAACGCGTGGCCGCTAGTTTCGTATTTTTCTGATTTTTTTGGATTTGATATGATTTTTCTATTGAAAGGTGTCCGAGAACAAAATATTTAGAACTATGAATTCAAAAAAAAGTTTAACAAAAACTTCTAACACCCAAAATAAATTTCTAACATACACCCAATAAATAATGTTCCAAGCTCCTATATATATATATTAAAATGCATTCATACCTTAGGAGCAATGGAACCATGTTGATGACATAGAAACGAGGCACAACACACACGACATTTGATGAAGCTTTAATATCTTGGCCGCTACGTCTTCAATAAACACGTCATAGGCTTGAATGGATAAACTTGAACTCTATCTTATGACTCAAATGTTTTTGTCCGGAATTGAGCCAAAACTACAAAGGACTCAATTGGAAATTTGTGTCCTTACAAAATGCATAAAACTAAACCACTTAAAACAAAGCAAAAATATTTTTGAGTTTTTAAACATTTAAAAAAAAATTACATTCGTTTAAAAAATAACTCAAAAGATAGACAAAATCTTTTTTATATTTTTTCAGTAAGACCTAATAAAAGGAAAATCAAAATATAAAAGACTCAAACATCATATGACTAGCAATAACATATAACATTAAGCACAAAAGTTAGTGTATGAGAACATGCAAACACACTAAACCATTAGATTTAGCATGAGAAGAATCATGTGCAAGCTTGCAATAATAAAAAAGTCTAACATTATGCACCTCCTAATCCGAATACCTAAAGGACATAGACATAATGTGACGGTCTTTGTCTTTGGAGATCTTAGAGGCATTAGACTTAGACTTCCTAGGATCTTTTCTAAAATTATTACAAAAACACCTAAGGTGACCTTTCCTACCGCAATGTGTGGACGTGTACACATGACGAGTAATATTACCTAAGGGTTGACCTTTTCTAACGTCCTTACCCTCTTAAAATATTGGTCTTGGATTTAATAGCGGAATCATCGGGATCATCAAAGCCAATTCCAAAATTGTTATTTTCGATTTGGATGATGCCTAACCTCTTAACTAACCTTTCTAATCTAGATTCCAAATCAAATTTGACATGGCTCGAGTTTCTCAATATATCATCTTATTATTCTTACTCATCACCACTCACTAAGGATTTGCACAAATTGGTCTTGAAATTTTCATGCACATAATCATCTTAGTAATACTCACATGATTGTCCATGAACACAGTGAAATTATGCGCAACTGAAGAATCAGGTACCTCTTTCAATTCACTATCGCTAAAGATAGCATTGTATACCTTAAACTTCTTACATTAGTTGGGACACTCGACTTCCATATGGCCATAACCCTCACACCCAAAGAATCTATTTGATTCATCCCTTTTAAAATTTTCATTCCGATTCTTAGGGAATTTTATAGCTTTGTTAAAGTTATTCTTCTCAAATTTCTTTCCATCAACTTTCAAGTTCTATTTATAACTTGAGAATTTTTCTAAACTTCTTAGAAAACATGGCCATATCATTGGAGTCGATGTCAGAATCATCATAAAAAATTGATGTTTCCTCCTTTCGGGCTCTCAAAGCAATGCCCTTATCTTTCTTCATCTTTTTGAAAGAAAACATGTCAAGTTCGTAGGTTTGTAGGTCACCTACAAGCTCTTTGAGTTTCATCGAGTCCATAGTTCCCAAAAAATTTAAAATAGGGACTTTGGGATTAAACCTTTCAGATAAGGACCTTGAGATTTTCCCCACAACCTTAGTGTTCTCTCTCCAAGTTAAAAGACGAGTTTACAATATTATAAAGTCTCGCATAGAATTCATCGAAGGTTTCACAATCATCCATCCTAATGGTTTCAAACTGAATGCTAAGGTTTTAGAGTTTGGAAGCTTTAATAGCACTGGTTCCCTCATCAGTAAGTTGGAGTATGTCCCAAGCCTCTTTGGATGTTTCACACATCATAATCTGGCTAACTCCTCAGGCGTGCCACAAACAAAAATATCATTTAGACCACCAGATATGTACTTACGCAATTTATATTTGTCCTCACTCCAACTTTCAGCGGGGTTAGGCACATAAACTTCACCTACTAGAGTTGTGGGTAGAATTTACCGCTTTACTACAACTAACGATGCTCGTTCATCTATGTACTTAAGTGCTGATTTCATATGCACTTTCTAGTGCACATAACTAGACCTATCAAATAAAGGTGGCCTAGAAAATGACTGGCCCTCCATATATAAACCTTTCGTATTCATGCCTAAAAAACGTATAGACACCTGATCTGATAGAAATTTGAAAGTGCTAGGTCTTTATAGATCATAAAAAACACACACCAATTTTTAAAATTTTCAAAATTACTTAATTAACCCAATTAAACATGCACCAACTAAACCGATTGTTGTGTAAATAATTTACCAAATTTTATCTTGCCTTAAAATATATACCTAGGTGAGTATAGCAAGAGTAACATAAAAAAATCACATAACAAGAAGTCGTATGAGGAAAACCCACAACGAAAAAAACCTCAGACGGTCCAGCCACGTACAAATTCATTATGATATAAGAATTACACAAGGACAACATATGACTAACACAATCGACTCGACTCCTTAAATCCTTGACATGTATTCGTTCCTTTGACCTTTTCTAACAATGACATGTAAGAGTCCACCTATGCACTACCACAATGTGTGCTTCTCACACGCCTCACTATCCACCGATCCAGACTCAGCAAATCGTTAATGGATAGAACACGGAGTCCACCACTTCAAACTGCCACACCAACATGGAGTTTATTATGTTAAACACTAAAAAATTATAGAGTCCACCGCACGAAATTATACTCAACAAAGATGATGAGTAAATAAACGCTGGTGCCAGACTAGAGATCTAAAATAAGCATATGTAGATGAACCTTGGAACTCAAATGGTTTGGGTGTAAACTAGGATTTCGAGGCACAAAATATGCTTTTGGAAAATCATTTCGCAAACACCTCTTAAGAAAAGTTGTCATCTCTCCTTTATATAGAAAAAATGAAAATCAAGGAGGCATAAAAATGAGGAAACTTATTCGAATGAAAACACTAGGGTCGTTCGAATGAGTTATGTAATTAAATGTAAACAAAATCATTCGAATGAACTTCCTAAACTCGTTCGAACAAACTTACTAAACTCATTAGAACAGAGATCGAATGATATTCCACTGTAAAGAAGAAAATATCATTCAATCCTCATTTAAACCTCGTTGGAATGAAAACCTCATCTCATTTGAACCAATATAGAAACTTGTTTGAAAGACTTTTCAAAAATCATTTGAAAAGGGTAAAAATCTTGTTAGAACGACTGTAACAAAAAGGTTAAAAAAACTTATAAAAACTTTTGTATGAAGTCGAACTCCATTTAGGTTGAAAGCCAGAGTGTTGATATCTATAGCAGTGAACCAGATACCTACTACAGGCCAAGTAGCTAGGAAGAAATGTAAAGAACTAGAGTTGTTAAAACTTGCATATTCGAAGATCAATCAACCAGAATAGCCACGAGCGGCTACGATATTATAAGTTTCTTCTTCTTGACCGAATCTGTAACCTTGAATTGGGTAGGTCGCTAATATAGTTCCTTATCTGCGATTCTGCTATTTATTAGAATAATTTTACTGGAATATTATATAGGATGAACATCTGAGATAGGGAGAAATATAAAGAACAAAATAATTTAAAACAAACACCGAGAAGAAAATATCTAAGGATAAAAAATAATATGCATGAATACCTTTGGAGATCCATGGAACTTGAAGATGTAACGTGGCATGAAACACGACACGATGATGTAAATACTTTAACTTCGTCACTATTGTCTACAATCATATGCATCATAGGCTTGAAGGATAAATAAACCCAAGTCCTAACCTATGACTCAGATAGTTTTGTCCAAACAGAATTAATCCAATATACATACAATTGACTCTATTGGAAATTTGTCTGCAATTGCATTTAGAGTGGTCTTGTTATATGGTCAAATATAGAAATCGTAGCTTAGTTCACATACAAGAAAATTTTAATTTAATCCAAATTTTATCTTGATTAATTAGATGAACCTAAACATGCAAGATATTGGATATAAATTGAACACAACAAATAACAACACATGATATGTGGAAAAAATTCTTTTGAGAAAACCCTTTTTTCAACACTGTTATATCTTAAGTATTACAAAATGACATAGACAGACTTACAAACTTAGACTCCGCTAAGTATCACAATTATGTCTCATTCTTTGTTGATAACTAAAAGTAGTGCAAATCCAGCAGCGCTTTATAACAAGCTCCATTTGCATTGATGCCCACTGATCAACCTCAGTAAACTCCTTTCCTATCTTGAACAGTGAATAATGAACTCTATAGGGATTCAAACAAGAAATGTGTTCTGCAAGGTTTAATAAAGTGATAAAAGAATATCCAAGAGGTTTGGATTTGAAAAATCAAAGTGTTTGATAAAAAAAAGTATTATGAAAAGTCTTCCAAAGAAGAGCAAGTTCGTACCTATTAAATATGGAGAAAAATCTCCAAGAGATAGACTTAAAAATATTGCGTTTGAAACCAAGTAAAAAATAATATTTCATAGGCTCGTTCGAATAAACTGGACCTCATTCGAATAACCTATGACAAGTCGTTTGAACGAACATCGAATCAGATATCAAATGAAATTACAGAGTGGCGAGGAAATTAGGTCGATATAAGATTCATTCGAACCACTGATATCGAACGAGATAAGGAACCTCATTCAAATCATCTTACATACCTCGTTCTAATAAGCGGCCTCAAAAATTATTTTTTATTTAAAAACTTTCAAAGTATATTTTATGTTTTCAAACACTTTTGAAATACCACTGAATATAATGATTACACAAAATCAAACTCATATACCATCTTCGATGATTTTAGTGATGATCTCAACTCTTCAATCTTTGATTGCGTATTCAGTCACTAACTTATCTTCGATTGATGTTCTTGAGAATGTATATGATGATGTAGAGGTGTAACGAAATATGACAAACTTAAAAATATAATGAGAAATTATACATCTTGCTCCTACAAATCTCCCCCTTGGCTATTCTATTAGAAAATACAAAATCGAAAAAATAACCCCTAAGACAAGTTCAACTAATGTTCCTCCCAAACTCGAAAAAGAAAAGTCACTTACAACTTTGTCTCTACTGAAATATTTGTCGTGTAGTCCATGATATCATCAATGTAGAAAAAGACCTACACACATGAGACAAATGAAATACCCTGACGCACAAGAGTTTAAAGAAAACAAAAACTCCCCCTCAATATGTTCTCCCCCTTTTTATCTAAAATAGACAAAGGGTTTGAAGCTAACCTTAAAAGTTAGCATCACAAGGAAAAAAAATTGTAATATCATCACAAAGTATAGACAACTAAACATAAGCAATGAAACTTCATCGAACCAACAATTTTTAAATTTTTAAATTTTTTGAGTATATAAATATACATATAAATACAAACAAACACACCATAGAGAAGTACATAATCATTTGAATCATGGATATGGAATGTATGTTTCTGAACTTAGTGCACGAAAAAGTCAACATAGGGAAACACAGCAATAATAGACACTCCTAAAGAAAGAACTCAATTCAACCTTTGGCATAAAAATGGAAAAAATTGAAATTTAGTCAACACATATAAAATGTCACGATTTTCAATGCTTCTCAAATCAATAAATCCAAACTATTTAATGTTCTGAAGGAATTTTATTCTGCAAACCCATTGATTTTTAACTTATGATACCCCCCAAATCTCACATTTTAAGATAAGCTCTTGTAAGGACATTATTTTACATTGTCCGTTACCTTTACAGTATGTCGTATACCGCTACAACCGTCGAAGAATATTCAAAAACATTCATACATCAAAACGGATCCGAATATCAAGTTCTTCAACATTCAAGCCACCGCGAGATAAATTTGGTAAATGTTGTGTTTTAATTACTTAGCATTTCACTTAGAGTGTTGGGATATTATTTATCAAATATTTTCTAAGTGTTGGGGCGGACTTTTTAAGTTTTTAGTCAAAAATTATTTTTGAAGTTTTGAGGCGGAGCATTTACTGGCGAAATAAAAAATATTAATATTTTAATAGATCATTCGAGCGACAAGGGATGTCGTTCAAACGACGGGAGGATCTCGCGCGAAGCTTGTTCGAGCGACGCGTGTCCCCGTTCGAGCGAGATTACTTTTTCGTTCGAGCGAGCCAACGCCTTAGATTTTCTATAAATTGGGTTTTCTAACTTCGTTTTTTATTAGAAGACCTGAGAATTTTGAAGAAATGAAACTTCTCTGGAAGAATACTGTCTTCTTAGTTTTAGGGCTTTAATCCCTTTTGTTTTCAATTTATAAGATCCCAATAGTTTATGTGAGTTATTTTGGAACCCAATAACACATCTTGTGTCAAGTTTCTCTTGTAGAGAAGATCTTTATTGCTGATCTAGGTGCTCTTGAGGGGATTACTGGGACGAAGACGACTGCATGTCGATAGGGAGTGCTTGTGGGTATTCCTGGGCGGAATTGGAGCTGCGGTTCTTACTGACTCTGGGCTGCGGTCTATGTGAATTTTCTGCGGTTAACTCATTACGGATTTCAATGTAATAATTGTAAGTATTATAGTGATATACAAGTTTTACCTGGGAGTTTTTTTTTTCCTGAAATCTATGAGTTAGCAATTTTATTTGTGATAGTTTGACACACACACACACACACACACTCGCGTAGTTGCATGTTTAGGGGCTGGTTTTATTTGGTTTAAAGTTGACTTCAATTAAATAAGTTTACATTGAGAATTTGTAAATTTATTTGAATCGGTATCATGCACGACACTCTTCAACTCTCAATTATTTAAATGAATCATATTACTAATTTTTAATGAAGCATCAATGAAAGAAATTGGCGTTGGTACTTTTGTTTATATGTTCCAAAATTATCTTTTACCCTCTTGCTAATGGTGGCCTTTAATGAAAAGAAGACTACTTATTTCATAGCCCCTTTTCATTTCTTAAACATATATAAATTTTCTGCTAAAAAAATCCAAGCAATGGTTTTTACATGCACAATTAGTTCCTAGTACATTTGGTTCATTATTAAGAACAATTGACATGAGAACATCCTATTCAACATAGGATAAGTAAGTAAAATGTTAAGAAGTTCGTATACGTGTGCAATCAAGACGATATAATGAGTCTAGAATGAAGGAAACAATCTACATGAACAACACATTACTAAATATGCATTATTAATCACCGAAAAAACTAAAGCCAAGTACCATGACACCATGATTATGTCATATGAATGGATGTAATGAAATTGTGATTCGGACATCTTAAATGCACATCAATATATGGTGTAAAACAAAATACAAAAATCTTTTTGATTTTTTTTCATCAAAATAAAATCTTTTTGAAATATTTAAAAAAAAATCTAAAAGAAAAGAAAATATTTTTAAAATTTTGAAAATATAAACACAAGAAAAAAATCTAGTTATATGGATAATTGATAAAAATATGAAAATCACCCTAAATTAGAAATAAGTCTTGACCTCAATCATTTGTTTTGAAGGTGTTCTCGAAAGTCATAGACAACCTTTGAAATTCCTCCATCAAACATTTAGAAGTCTTGACAAGAAACTCAAATTTCTCTCCAAGACTAGTAAGGTATCTATGCCGGTGTGTGGGAGCATAATGAGAGACTTTTCCTATCTTGAAACAAAACTCCATAAGGTGAGCTCTTTGTTTGTAATGGGTATAGACTTTGATTGGTTTGGGTTGACCTTGGTTAAAATGCGTCAGACGAGTTATCCTTGGTGGGTTAGGTGGAGGCCCATAAGGATCTAATACAAACTTGGCAACTGGTATAAGTTCGGTATTGGAAGTGGATGCACCCTCATACCTTATTACATGCCTCTCTTTTAAAACCTAAAGTGGGACCAAGGAACATCTTTCTAACCTTCTTGGATGTGTCCTCTAAAGTGACTTTGACCTTCTGGCGCGTTCGAGATCTTTCTCGAGTTGGGAAACATGTGCATTAAGTTTCTCAGGTGTCTCAAATGATTCTTGAAGATCTCTCGTAAGATTAGCTACTTTGTTAGTCAAAACGGTCTTTTCCAAACCCACCAAAATAAGTTGCTCACTCAAATAGATTCACAATATCTCGAGTTGATTTACCAAGGCCTCATTGTCTCTCGAAACGTTAAACTCCTTCCCTAAAATGAACACCCTAAGAGTTAAATTTCTATTTTTCTTTTTAGTTTTTAACGACACAGTGTAAAGTTCGGAGTATGCAGATTGGAGACCACTTTCTCCCTCACTCAAATCATCATCCTCACACTCTTCGAAATGATTTGACTTGTTGTCGAGGCTATCATGTTTAGAATTTTCCTCATGGGTATGAGACCTACTTGTAGTGCTAATGTGACTAGACATAAACGAGCAAAAATTATGTTCATGTGGTGATTCATCCCAAAAATTCACCGACTCAACATACTACCGCTTAGAACGACATTGTAGGAAGTCTTGCCTTTGCCTTGTCTCCTAAGCCTAATGGTACACTCACGGGCTTTGTGAACTTTCTTGTATTTTTCACCTCTATCTTTATTTTTATCCTTCTCATTGAAATCCTTACCCACTTATAAATTTTTATTTTTCTCAATATTTTTATTTTCAAATTTGAATGAATTCTGATTTTTGAATTTGAGAAACCGTTTGAATTTTTTTTGTAAACAGGACAAGATCATCATGATCAATTTTAGAATTGGAGTAAAAAACCTTTTCTTTTATTGATTTAACTTTTAAAACTATTCCTTTTTCAGCTTTCTTTTTTATTTTGAGGAATATGTATAATTTGTAAGTTTGCAGATCAACTGTGAGCTCTTCTAGCCTAATTGTGTCTAGAATTCCTAAAGAGTTTAGGACAGTAACTTTCACATTAAAATGAGATGGGAGAGACCTTAATTTTTTTTCACAACTCTTACTTCCAGAATTTTCTCACGCAACTTAAAATAAGAATTCACAATATCAGTACGAGCACAAAATTCATCAATGGTGTCAGATTCAAGAATGTATAGTGTCTCAAATTATATGGGGAGGTTTGGAAACTTAAAAGATTTAACAACTTTGGTACCCTCATGTGTGAGTTGTATGATATCCCAATCTTCTTTTGACATGGTACACGTCATGATGCGATAAAATTCTTCGGGAGTGAAAGAACCAGAAATAACATTTAAACCTTGAGAGTTAAACTTACTCAATTTAAAATCATCCTCGGTACAATTTACAAATGGCTTGAGAATAATGAAATTTTCATTTTTCACATTAAGATGAGTCTACCCCCTTTCAACAACAAGCCAAACACATTCGTCGATCAATTTTAGAGACTGTCTCATTCGAGCTTTCCAATAGGCATAATTCATTCCACCAAACAAAGGTGGCCTATTGTACAAATTATCCATATAACTATCAAGTATCATCTAAATAACTTGTATAAACAAGCTCTGATACCAAGTTAAAAATTCATTTAGAATGGGCCGGGTATATGGTCAAACGTAAAAATTGTAGATTAGGTCATAAACAATCCAAATTTAATATTGATTAACTAGGTGAACCTAAACGTGCAAGCTATTGAATCTAAATTGAACACAACAAATAGCAACACAAGATATGAGGAAAAAATCATTTCGAAAAAAACCCTTTTTAGTAATGTTGCAATTAAGGTATTACAAAATGACACAAACAGACTTACAAACTTAGAATCCACTAAGTATCAAACCCCTAAACCTTTAAGTATTTTAACTAATGAAATAACATGCCATTTATGTGATAACACGTGTATGTAAATATCACCCGACAAATTTTCAGCATATAAATTCATCCACAAACAAAATTTTCATCATATAAATTCATAGACAGTTTCATTCCTAAATCCTTAAAATTTTCATTTACCTTCTCCCGTTTAGCTCCGTACCCTACTTATCCGATCTAAAGTCCGTTTAGTTTCTCCCATAAATATGTGAATTTACTTTGCCTTTTAATTTTCTTGCCTTTTTTTTAATTCCTACAGAGGTTGGTTTCGAGCTGTAGTGGATGAAAATTTTGGCCTTCCTATATTAGAGAATGTGTTTTATTTAGATTTTTCTTATTTTTTTTCTTCTAATTTTGCAAAAAAAAAATACACATTTTTTGTAAAGATTTTTGCAAATAATAAATACCATATTTTGCCCAAAAAATTTAAATAAAATGTTTTAAACAATTTTAGTGTTGTTAAATGTTTGTCATTTTCAGCTTATCAAACCCTAATTGCAACACAAACCAAATTCAAAATGCTCAAACATCTCTTAATACATACAAATCAAAATCATATTACCAATCTAACTCAAATTCAAAACCCTATTACGATATCAACACATTATATATACTGAGAGAGAGAGAGGGAGGGAGAGAGAGAGAGAGAGAGAGAGAGAGAGAGAGTTACTGGTGAGTCGAGGGACAAAGAGTGTTCAAACAATGAGAAACAGAGAGAATGGCTGAGTGAAATGAAAATACGACCCTTAAGGGTTCTATTTATACTTAAAACTAGGTCACAATTCAAGCACGTGACCCAATACATAACTAATTTGGATTAATTTAAATGGTCACGATTTAGTTAACTTGGTCATGGTCCAAAATCGTGACCCAAAAAAATCATCGATAATGAGTCACGATCCCCAATCATGACCTGTGACTATTTTGAACTCAAAAGCTGTCACATTACTGGGTTATAGTTGTGAACTATGGTCGTATTTGACACTAAATGGTTACGGTAAATTGTTGTTGGTCACGACCCAAAACTGTGACCGCTTACGTGACCATTTTGGTGCCATTTTTCAGCCATTGGGGTTACGGTTGGGTCATGGATTTGGATCGTGACCAACCCATGACCAACTAATAGTGTAGGTCACTCCTAGATGGGGTCATAGACTGGGTTACAATTTGTAAGTCATGGTCATGGATTTTCACTATGACCACCATTGTCATAGATTTGAACGGTGACCACCCTATCATGGCCATTTATTCTTTTTAGCATAGTGATACCACATTTAATCAATCTTCATGCCTTTGCCCTTGATGGAATACTTTTTTTCCTTAGATGACCTAGTTGTTTATTTATATTTGGGGGTAATATGAGTACATTCTTTAGCTTAAAGTAGTAGTTTTTTCATGGGTAGGGGTTGATGCAATATAACTCGAATAAGCATTTTCCCAAGTTTTTGGTGTATAAATATTGGTCAATGTATTCGTAGATGTTTTTACATACCTTTTGCAATGTTGCATTAACATGAGAACAAGGGAAACCTTCGATCGACCACTTCGCACATGTGACAAACCAATAGCCAATGTCAACCAACATTGAATAACGAGGCAAAAAACCTCATATATAACATCTTGAATGTACTAAACCTTATGTATGACCCTCTTTTAGACTTAACTAAAGTCTTTTTTCCATCTCGGGACACAACACACAAATCCATTCTCTAGATTGCATGAGACTTTTTGACATCATACTCATCATTTTCATTCATATATTGTCAATCATTTTGGTAAAAGATAAATGTTGGCCATACCATATCTATAAATTAAATGATTCATCTATGTTGGAATACATCTTGCAGTACCGTACTAGTAAATTATGCATTTGCCCAATATTTTGGATCATAATCCTCTAGGAAATTCCCAACTCTTTCACCCTATACCTTGATTAATCACTCATTCTCTTTCCATATAACTCTCCGTTGGTTAGCATGCTTCATGTTTTAATGTATGCACAATTATAACACGTAGTACTTGGAGTACGAATGGCCATTACTAAACAAATTTCCCAAATTATCCTGTAGATGATGTATACAACATGTGTGGTGACTATGTGGGAAAATAAACGGTAGAGTTTCTTTCAACCCATAATTACAATCTGAAATGAATGCCAACTCTCTATTATAACCAACAACACCATAAAGTTGGTTTAAGAGCCATATCTAATTTTCCTCATCTTTTGCAATAATTACAACAAACTCAAGACAAAATATACATGCTATTTGTTTATATTATATGAGACTTCAAGAATATTTCTTTAAAAAGTATTAAAATGTTGCAATGTGAAGTAAAAAAATTTCAAAGAGAAATTCAAATGTTGCAATGCAAATATTTAACTTCCTGGTGCGAAGTTATGTAATCACGTTTTTTGTACACATGAATAATACAACTTGTGAAGGAATTTCCCGCCAATTCCATCCATTAGTTGCCCATGCACACATTAGATTTTCATGTTAAATATGACATATAATATAAAAGGTTATTCATTAATTAGACTACACAAACTAGTAATGTTTAACTACGAAAGGATTAGATGCTTTTATGATGATTAAAAGAATAAGAAGTCGTTCATGATAACTGTCAAGTATGTTCATGGCGACATTGTTGTACTCCTTATTCGACTCAATTGCAAAGCTCGAACACCATTAGGTTTATACCAATTATATGAAGATATCAAATGGACATTCAATCAAAATATCATTAATACAACAAACACTAAAGTAATCACTAAGAGAATTGAGCAAATCTGCATGGTTGGACTAAAACATTATGGTGGATTTAGTATGGAACTAATATACCATTTTTTCTTTGAATGTGTCCACAATAACCACACATGGTTTCTATTTGCTATAATAACATGTGACACCCCTCCTATTTTAATCACGGGTGATCAGTCCTTTATCAAAATAAACATGAATCGCATTTGGTTCATTCTGAGCATCACTATCGAAAACCAGTTATGAATTACTAATCACCTTTGTCAAATTAAGCCGGTGCCAAATTTGATCTTTTCATTAACTTAACGACATGCATAATAAAACTAAAATAACCAAACCTAAAACACAATATTAGTCTGAATAAATCACACAATAGATAGGTAAATAAATAATACCGAATAAACCATCGGTTCCCAAAATAAATCCAAATACAAGCCTAAACTAATAAACTGAATCCACAAAATCTAATAAATTAACTGATATAATGAATAGTTTGAAGGGTGTAAGGACCAAATTTCCAATTGAATCTTAATGTAGTTTTGACTTATTCTCGGAACAAAACACGCATGAGTCATAGGTAGATTTTTATTGACTGATCACTACAAGACTATGACTTGTCGAAGATTAATTGAAGACGTTGCGACAAAGCTACAAGGAATTCATCATGCCAAAGTTTAATTGGTGAAAATTTCTCGTAAAGTTTAATTGGTGCGAATTTCTCGTCTTCAAAGTTTAATTGCATTTTCGAGATTACTCAGGTATGAATGCATAATGTTAATGAAACTCGAAATTTTATTTTACAAAAATAAGGATGTATTTTTAAGAATATGTTTTATTTGTTTAACACTTCGTTTTTATCAGATATGGACGAATTAAAATTGGATAAGAGTTGGTTTTAAGTAAAACTTTATTTTCAAAGATTGTTTGATTAAAACTTTAATCTGACGATGTCATTCAAACGATAATTGATGTCGTTCGAACGAGACTTGATGTCATTTGAACGACACAGTGTCTCGCTCAAACGAGATCTGACACCGCCTTAAAATATTTATAAATAAGCTTGTCTAGTTTTCTTAAAGGGTGTGCAGAATGATATCAGCTTTCAAACAGTATGTTTTTTCTGCAACAGTTTTCTAAGTTTTTAAAGCTTAAACACATACTTAGAGTTTACAAAGATCTGAATTATCATTATCATATGTTTATGTGATCTTGGTTGAACCATGTTGGGATTATTCAACACTTGAACATTGTTGGATTTTCGGTGGAGAAGCGAAGAAGGTTAATTTCATGTTTAACATCGTAGACGACACAAGGCCATATCGGTGGACACCGAGGCATTCGTGGAGGCGACTGCTGTGGACGAGCATTATGGAAGAAGGTTACTTTCTGCATGGGCACTGTGAATATTGGTAGAAGATTAGAGGAGCATCAAGTTTCGTGGGTGGATCGAGTCGTTGAATAATACTACCGTCTGACTTTATAAAACTATTGTCATAGTGATTGTCTGGCCTGGGCCGTCCGAGATTTTTTCCCGATTGATTTTTCATCGTACATCGGCATTGTGAGTATTGCTTTACTTTATTTTACTTTCTTTAATCACTAGTTGCATTCTTAGGGTTAAACAAGATAAAATTGGGTTAGGTAAATTTGTATCACAATTTGGTGTGGTTTAGAAAAATTGAAAAAGAGTTTTTCAAAAGAGAAAATTGATTTGTATTCATCTTTAACTTAATTTCGCTCAAGCAAAAGTTTTTGTTAAAGTTATATACGGGGACCTACAAAGGGAAAACATGCCCAAATGAAATACTTAGTGAAAATCCTAATTTACGAATGAATAACTAAAGCGTCTACACAAAGTCCTGCAAGCCTCCACAATATTGCAGCTACGCATCCCTGAAATGAGTCATCAAGCTTGGTGTCCCTATGGCTGGACACCTAAAATATTTTTGGAAAAATGAATTTTTCCATGAGTCAGAGCCCAAAACCATTTGAAAAATATTTAGAAAGTAATTAAAATGCAACAATTAAATATGCATTAACACTTTTCATATTTAAGTGGGTGTCGTACTCTCTTGAGATATTACGCACCCCTAAACTATTGTGCACACGCAACGCTGACCTTCTAACCCAACTAGTTACGCTACCACACCTAACTAGCCTGGTTACACTTATTTCTATGATGCTATTCTAACCCGAGTATTCATTACTTTGATTTATAAGTTGTTTTACTCATTAACTTAGTTAATCATTTCAACTTTAATTACTCATATAACGTTTACACTAGTTATATATGGAATACCACTTAATCATATAACGTTCGCACTAGTTATGTTTGAAATACTAAATAATCATAAAACGTTCACACTAGTTACATCTGAAATACATTCACACTTTATGTATTTATCCCGTATATAATTATTTACTCATATTATATACATACTAGTATACTACAACATTCACACACATGTCGCGTATAGTAACCATCCTCCTGAGTAATAACTCACCAGATGCTTGTCTTATAATGCTATCATATCCCAGGTATGATCACTCTAACCTGGTTACCATAAGTCGGACTAGATCACACCGAACTTGGGTAAAAATATCGCAAACATAGTGGATGCGGTCATATTTCCTCGAGAGTGAGACTGAATCATACCCAAAATGTCTCACCTCGAAAATAAATCTCACACTAAAATAGCGAACAATATGACCCGGGGACTATACTCTCCCTGCATTCACTAGCCAGGGGATTCACCCACATTGTGCAACCTCCGACGATCGCACTAGAGGGGTGTGCTTTAACATAAATATCATTCACATCGATATTTATAAAATACACAAGTGTGTATATATATACACTATCATAATCCCATATATATATATATATATAATTAATTAAAATAAATTTGGCTAACCCATGCCTAACACCTGTAGCACTAGCCCATAATTCCCGAGTCTATTTATCGACTCTTGATTTATTTAATTTCACATCCATTAAATAATTTACGTAGATTCACTTGCTAAAATACCCGAGCTCACTCAATTGGCCCGTATTAAACCATTTATGAATTTACTTCACTTAATTCATTGTTTATGTGCCATGCCTTTTTCTCACCTTCCTAATTCCAATTATATCCACCTATATTCGCTATGAAATAGGCCCCCTATTTATTTTTGAGTAAATAAATAAGTCTAAAACAAACCCCCTAATAAATTTGAGCCTAAAATTTAAATAGGCAAAATTGCCTGAAATTAGTTACCATCAATCGATCGATGAATTTAATCGATCGATCGATCCTGGACGCAGACAACTTCTTCCCCAATCTATTTTCCTCCATTTTTAACCATGAAAGCTTTATGATTTCTTCACAAACCTTAGCCCAATAATAATCAACATGCAATACACATCTAGAATGGGTCAGAATCATTGGTAGAACCTCAATCATCAACGATTTTCGATTTAATCAATCAATTTACAAATTGGGTTTTCTCACTATTATTCAAATTCCTCATTCAATTCGATCCTATACTTTAAATTAAATGAGATTAGCTATTGGTTTCAACTCAATCCAGATTCAAACAACATATGATATGACCTCATCATTAATTTAGCATTAATCTCACATCTAATGCCTAAATCCCCCCAAACACATTTTAACATGTGACAACCCTCCAAAAAATGACGTTGTAGACACTTGCCTTTCAATATTCATAGAGTTTGATTACACGTTGTAGACGATGAACCGATGATCGCACACCCAAATCCTCTCCGAATTTGACTCTTAAAGCTCCCTTATTTTCTTCCTTTTTTCCTCTCTCCAATTATAGGGTTTAGATTAATCACAATGGCTGCCCAAAACTCTCTAACTTAGGTTAGATATATATAACCCCAAAATTAGGCTAACGAGCCAAGCCGAAATGACCCGAAAACCCCTGTGTGGGCTCAATTATGACTAAAAAGGCCTCGGGACCCAATTACTACCCTCAGAAACACTATTTTAACTATCTCGACCCTTCCAGAACCAACTATGCCCTCGAAATTACCATTCGAGTCACCCTACAATAAATTCTTATCTTGAGTGACTCCAAAATGAGATAAAATACTGCCACATCACTATCACTTGCTATGACGTAAAATAATAATTTACTATTCACTTTTTTAAAGAAAGAGGGACGGTACCCCCACAATTTTTATTAAAATAAAAGATAAATAGCCTCTCTTATGGATTATACAAGCTTTAAAGAAACAAAAAGGAAGAGATATGGGGATTTATAAATACCGCCATTATAAGAACTAATGCAATAAAATAAATTTGGGGATTTATAGTTATCCCCATTACATAAGAATCTAACTACAAATCTTAATTTTAGAATTCCTTATAGTTGGGAAATCCCACTTGTCCAGATTTATGAAGCATGTAGTCATTTTTGGCAGATCTTGAAAGTTATTGAATAAGCTTTTGGTCTTTGATTTGCCTCTAAATCTAGCTAGGGAATCTGGTACAAAATTTGCCTCTGTATAGCAGTGCATAAAGTTGACATCCTATTGAATTGTTGATTTTATTTAGAAATTATATGAATGATATTCCATGGGATGTCCTTGTTATGAGTTAGAATTTCCGCCAGAAGTTTTGAGTCTGATTTAACATCAATATGTAACTGATTATTTTGTTTACATAAGAGGAGACCAGTAAGGATTGCCTTAGCTTCTGCAATATTATTTGAATCCAATCCTCCATAGTCGGAGTAGGCCCAAATCATCTCTCCCTTGTAGTTTCTAAGAATTCCACCATGCCTTGTTGAACCTGGATTGTCTTTAGTGGCACCACCTGTATTCATTTTCCATCTATTTTGAATGGGTCTATTCCACTTAACAAAGATTCTTTGAGTTTTCACTGATTAAACACTTTGTATAGAAAACATTTGAGATAGTCCTGGATGAGAATTGCCACATTTTAAAGGATAGGTAGAAGCAATATCTTTTGCATTTAACATAATTGCTTCTATATTGTTGGTAGCTAACATTTTAATGTCTTCATAAATTTCTTTATTCCCGTGATTTCAAATCTCCCATATATTACATAATGGAATAATTTTCATAATAAATTTAATGATGAGGTTAGGGTTTCCTCTAAGCCACCATTCCATTAGCATATTATAAAATGTTTTAAAAGAAATTTTAATTCCTATCAAGTTAGTAAAGTATGATTGTAAGGACTCAAATTTCCAATTGAGTCCTTTGTAGTTTTGGCTCAATTTCGAACAAAAACGTTTGAGTCATAGGATATAATTAATTGATCATCCTCCAAGCCTATGATGTGTTTGTTTGAAGACGTAGCGGCCAAGTGTTTAAAATTTCATCAAAATGCTGAGTTTAAGTGCCTCGTTTCTACGTCATCAATAGTGGTTCCATGCTCCCAAGGTATGAATGCATTACATATATATATAGGAGCTTGGAACGATTTATAATGCGTGTAGGTTTAATTAAAAACTGTTATTTATTTTCAGAAAGATTTTACTTAAAAATTTAAAATAAAGTATATAAAGTTTCTAGGCTAAAATATAATTTTTAAACTTTCTGGAAGTTCGTTCGATATGTCGTTTGAATGAGTTTTTTCGTTCGAACCAGATGCCGTTTGAATGAGTTTGCCAATGAGTTCCCATACTGGACACTGGAACTTCGTTCAAAATGTCGTTCGAACGAGATGGCTGTTCGAACGAGATTTCCAACGAGACTTCTAATGAGTTCACACTGGAACGTCATTAGAAGCCTCATTCGAACGATATGTCATTCGAACGAAATGTCGTTCAAACGAGATTTCAGGTGGAAATTTTTTTTGGCAGTTTTTACCCATGTTTCCCACTTCCTTACCCCACTAACTTTTGACTATAGTGCAGGAACCAAAGTTTGTAACTTAACTTTTTCATAATATTCTAACTCCTAGAGAGAGGTTTGAGAATTAATTCTTCTAAGAAAAAGTTCTTGAGTTTGAGTGTTCATTTTATAAAGAAAAAATCTTTAAACACTTAGTTACACCCATATTTGTTTCTTCCAAGTTCATATATACATATACTTTGCTTGGAGCATTTTGGCACCGGTTTATCTCTACATTCGTTTGAAGAGAAGTTTGGGTTTTCTTCTAAATCCCTCAAAGAAGAAGAAGAATTGTTTAGATGTGGCTTTCTCACATGGTAAAAGGCACCATGTGTGGTTGACGGTGTACCTATTGTCCGATCGGTGGGTCCCAGATCACGGTGGAGCTCCGTGATTATCCTCTAGGAAGAGGTGGTTACAAGAAGATGCGTTAAGGCTTGAGAGGGTTCGAGTTGAGGAAGTAAGTCACATGTCTTGTAAATGTAAATTCTGTACTTAGTGGATTTGAGGCTAGGGCCGTCCGAGGTTGTTTCCCGTTGTGGGTTTTTCCTCGTACAATGCGGCGTAGTGTGACTGATTTTCTCTTATCTTGCATAATAACTTAGAATGCATGCTTAGGATAATACAAGATAAAATTGGTTTTAATTGTCACATTTAATTTAATTTGGTGCTAAATTAAATTTGGGTAACGCTGATTTAATTCAAGTCATTTGTTAAAATTGGTTTGGCCTAACTTGATAAAATTGCAAAATATGATTTAGGCAAATTCTTGGACTTGGATTAATTATGTTTAAGTGAAAATGTTTTAATGGATTAATTGAATTTCACTTGGTTTAATTTTAATTTGTCAAAAAATTAAAATTTGTCTTAAGTTGAACCGTCACCTAACGCTTCCGCATATATTTCATAAGGAAATTGATTTTAAAGTAAAAGACTTTTAAAATTGGGGGACTTCGGGACGTTTTCAATGACCAAACCTCCCTAGCTATAGGGCCATTAATGAAAATATGGGTTAACTCTTATGAATTAGAGTAGCAACATCTGCAAATTGGAGTGATTTTGATCCCAATTGATTGATGGTTATCTTATAATGGAATTAAATTTTGAAGGCATGTCCAAGTAAAGATATTTATCTTTCCAGGAATGTATTTGTCCCAAATGATTTTATATAAGAAGGATGAATATCTAAAATGTTTGATCTTATTATATGCTAATTTAACATTGAATTTTCCATCTAAAAAACGCATCCATATTTTTTTCCCTTCAATTTCAGTGATAAAATGATCAATTTCATGAAGGTGAATTTTGAAACTTTTAAATAAGATAAAACTATTATTCTTGAGATTATTTTTGTACTTACATCTCATGAACTCAGCCCATAAACTAGTTCCAGCTATGTAATTCCAACACATTCTCCATCTAGACATTGTATCTATACCATGCATACTTCTTCATGTTTGAAACATAGATTCTTCCATTTACACCAATGGTATTTATTTTCAAATTCCTTATGATCTCCCCAAAAGAAGTTACTAAATATTTTTTTAATAATGTTTATGATAATTTTAGGGGGTTTTAGTGAAACAACAGTATGAACAGGTATAGATCCTATAACAGTTTTGATAAGAACAATTCTACATTCTTGAGATAAAAATTTAGATTTCCATTCTTCAATTTTAGATTTAATAGAAACTATGAGGCTTTCAGAATATATAACTTTCTTACTACCTTTGAATAGAGGACATCCCAGATATTTAATAGGAGCAATACCTTTTTCTACACCAGTTACTTCCTGAACGATGTTATTTCTAAGAGCAATAGATTTAGATTGAGTTATAAATTTGCCTTTTGTTTTATTGATGAGCTAACCTGATGCTTCTTCATAATCAGTAAGGAATTTCATTATACTTTTAAGGCTTCTCTTAGTTCCTTGAGTGAAGATGATAAAATCATCTGCAAAGGCTAGGTGACTTATTAAAGAGCACTTTCTAGGATGAGTAAAGTGGCCAATTTCCCCAGATTTCATAAGGTTCGACAGACCTCTGCTAAGGACCTCTGCACTTAAAACAAATAGACTTGGGGATAGTGGATACCTTTGTCTCAGGCCTCTGGATGATTTAAAAAATTCGATAGGTTGACCATTTACTAATATTAAAAACCAATTAGAGGATATGATTCTTAAAATGATGTCAATGAACCCTTCATTAAAGGAAAATTTCCTAAGGAATTTTATGAGAAACCATCAAGAAACTCTATCATAAGCCTTAGTCATGTCTAATTTAATCACCACATTATTTTCTAGGTTTTTTCTATTTATGAAGTGCATCGTTTCTTGGCCTAGAAGAATGTTGTTAAGAATATTTCTACCTTTAATGAAACCTGATTGGTTTGGGGAAATTAAAGATAGCATATTACTCCTAATCTAGTGTTTATTATTTTAGATATTATTTTATTGCTAAAGTTACAGAGACTTATAGGTCTAAAGTCTCTGCATTTGGTTGGGTTTTTTATTTTGGGAATAATACATATGTTTGTAGCTCCCCATCTTTTGGGAATATCCCTAGCTAAGAAAAAAGATTGAATGCTTCAATAAGCTATTTTTTTATTATATTCCAACAATTTGTATAAAAGTACTCATTGAATCCATCATGGCCTCTTACACTGTCAGTATTGAGGGACTTGATAGCTTCAAAGATCTCTTTCTCTCCAGTAATTTTGGTAAGGACATTTTTTATATTAGTACTAATTATATTGGGAATATAATTAAGCATATTGTTACCATAAACTATTCCTTCTTCAGTTAATTCTTCTTGGAAGTGATTAACAAAATCTTCATTAAGATTAATTCCTGCTTCAACCCAATCATCATTATTGTTTTTTATTTTATGGATTATGAGTTGTCTTTTCGAATTATAACCACATCATGAAAATATTTAGAATTAAAATACCCATCTTTGATCCATTTAATTCTTGCCTTTTGACTTCAGTACTGATCTTCACATTTTGTAGCCCAGTTGAGCCTAGCTTTAGTTTCTTCCATATCAAATCTATTCTCCTTAGTGGGATTTTGCTGATAATTATCTTCTTTTATTAGCAACTCATCTTCCCTATTCGTCACTTCTTGAAATATGTTTTTGAAGATTTTTTTGTTCCATTCTTTGAGATCCTTATTGAGAACTTTCAATTTTAGTTAAAATCTATTGATGAGACTACTATTAATTTCTTTATTCCAGGAGGTTTGGACACATTAATTAAAAGAGTTGTCATTGCACCACATGTTTTGGTATCTGAATGGTTTGATGACTTGATTATTAATTTGTCAAAGGGATACTAATAAAGGAGATAGGCAATTTTTGTTTAGAATCTTCACAGTGGTGTAGGGCAAAAATGAAAGCCAATTTTATTTTATCAAACCTCAATCTAATATTTCCCAAATCCCTCTATCATAATCTCTTTTGTTATGCCATGTAAATTTGGTGCCTAAGTAGCCCAGGTCTATAAGAATTGCTCTTTGGATATAGTTGTTAAACTCTTCTACACCTATAATGTCAATGTTTCTACATCCGTTTTTTTAATACTGTTAGCAAAAATATTAAAATCACCTATAGTGATGTAGGGGATATTTTGACATTGGATAGAATTATGTTCTATATTGTTCCACAAATCTAATCTTTTTATCTAGTGCACTTAGCATAAACTAAATCTATGAATATTTTGGAAGGTATTATGGGATGGATTATTTCTATAAGAACATTTTGATCACTGTCTGATATGGTGTTGAAAATAACATTATATATACAAAACCACTATATTTTGTTGTTGGTATTGTCCCCACAACCATCAAAATTAAGAATTCTTCTCAGGTCCTTTATTTTATACTTATCTATTTTAGGTACTAATATATCAATAAAAGGAAGTTTATAAGACTTATAAAGTAATTTGAGTCTTCTTTTTGTTGCTTTGCTACCTAATCCTCTTGCATTCTATATAATTGTGTTGATCATTGGAACTTTAAAAAGGAGGATCTCGAGTTCTTCTTGACATTTGCCCTGATTAACCTTTTAAACGTAGGGTCTGCAGTTTGGATGATCTTTTTGAAATCTTCTTTGTTGTTCAGGCTTTAGCGATTAGAAACTTTACTCTGTTTCTGAGCTTTCAGCAAGTCTTCTTTCTTCTTTTTTAATTTTCCTAGTCTGGATTCTAAACTTTTAAAGAATATTATCAACTCCTCTAAGTAAGGAGTTTACCCTCAAGTCTTTATTTCACTGTATGATTGAGAAAGACAGTCATAATAGGATTTTCTTACTTTAATAGGCGATTGAGTTGCATCATGGGACAAATTTAGAACTTCATTATTTTAGTGTCTTTATATTCAATGTCAACTATTTTAATTTCATCTATATGAGCTTGAAGTACTTCTTTCATATTCCACTCTTGCCCTTTATGCTGTTATGGCTAGGTATTGATAAAGGCTATTAATGGTCATCTTTATGACTTGATTCTTGAATTTACAATTGAATTTCTCTTAATCTCATGTCTTAATTTGCAGAAGAGTTAATGCTATGTGGAGTTTATTGATTGTTCAGCTTAGCTACCACTTCTTCCTGAGCATTTGTTTTTTTCTATACCTTTATTATTTTCTTGATGTCTTTTAACTATTTGCCAATATGTATGGTGGTTTTTTGGTTATTAACCTTCTTGATTTTTGTGGTATCTTTTATCTGCTCTTTATTGTTGAGAAGACATTTTTCTTCCTTAAGACCAAGTTTGAAACATTTAACACGTGACACTCTGCCTATTCTAATCCTGGGTAATCAGTCCATTATTAAATTAAGCATGAATCATTAATGGTTTCATTCTTAGCATCACTGTCAAAATTAAACTAATTACTAATACCCTAATTGCCCGGTGTCGAAATTTTAAACCTTATTATTAACATGCAGTAAATATATATCATTCACTATTTCCATGCACATAATAATGAATAATGAGATAACGACATAAATAAATAATCGAGTCTGGAATGCAACTCTAGAGAAAATCCAAATACAATCATCAATAAGTAAGGTCTAAATCAATACTGGAAATGAACGGGAATAACTGGAAATACAAAATCTCTGCAAATAGTAGCCAACTATGAATGGGCGACATGCCCGACTGAGATAAGCAAGGATAACTAATAACTGAATAAATGTGGAGGCGTCTAATAGCAAGGTCCTGCAACTTCCACAACAGATGCATCACGTCAAATGTAGGAACTCCTATGCCTGGCGTCCCTATGGCTGGGCACCTAAACTGGTTTTTACAAAAGGATTTGAAACGGGTCAGAGCCCAAGTAAAACAGTTTGAAAATGTTTAGCAAGTGTTTAAAATGCATCAAGATAAGATATTAAATACATGTTAGTACCGCATGCTATCACTTGAGATCCTCACCCCTCAACTAATGTGCATGCCTAACGTACTACTCTAACCCACCTAGTTATGCTACCCGCTTACCTAGTCTGGCTTACATCTTTCGCATCTAATTATTTATAGTGCCCACCCGTATTACCCATACCATACGATACTACCTTTTTAATTCTCTGTGTACATTAGGAATTACTAGTAAATGATTTAGTTCTCACGCACATTGATAATTTAGATATCACTGTCTATCTTATCTACTAATACACTCATAGTAGGATCAATCACATGTATATACACATTTATCACTCTTATCATATATACGTATACAACACCCTTAGGTTGAGACCTGTGGTACGAGCGTACTCTTCTATCTAGTTCCGGTACATCACGTACTATATAAGGAAACTGGTTCAGATAGTGTACCTCTAACCATAACTTAAATCATATAATATTGGAGGCGAATATAGTTCTACGCCTTTGGGATACGCTCATACCTAACGCACCCAAACGATTGGTCACACCTTTATTCACACAAGTGGTGCTCAATCCCTAAGTTCTATGTCCTGAGGTGTGAAACTCAATGTGAGTGGCCCGATATGTGTGTTTTCAACAAAACCAATTTTTCTTCGAAAAAGATCCAACTTTCAATTATGCACCAAACCAAGTTGTGAAATCCCAATTATCACTTTAAACAAATTTTATCTTGATTAATCCTAAACATGCATCTAGTGATTAAAGCAAGTAAAGTAAAGTAAAGAATACACACAACGCCAGATGTACGAGGAAAAAACTCAAAACGGGAAAACAACCTCGGACGGCCCAAGCCAGACAATCACTATGAATAATGGTTTTACAAAGACAGATTAGCCTTACACTAAGACTCGATCCCCATCGGTCTTGACGCTCCTTCTGATCTTCAATCGTTCTTCAATAGTGCCCACGCAGAAATTCCGTATTCTACGATCTCTGTCCACAACACACGCGTCCACATATGTCTCAGTGTCCACCGATATGGCTTTGATACGTCTACGATGTCGAACACGATGTCCGTCGCTTCTTCACCGCAAAACCCTTTGTGTTCAATGTGTAGAACAAACAACATTGGTGCAACAAGATCACTTAAACATATAAGAATAATAACTCGGATCTTTGCAAACTCTAAGGATGTGTTTATGCTTTGTAAACCTTAGAAAACATGTGCAAACAAGGTTCTGGTTAGTAAAACTTTTGTCCAGAAAGCACACATACGAAATTATGATGTAAACACTGTTTAAATAGGATTTAAATGCCGCCTCAAAAAATGTGTCGTTCGAACGACTGAAGCATGTCGTTCGCGCGACATTGTATCTCGTTCGAACGAGATCCAATGTCGTTCGAGCGACCTTACGAAAGTTTGACTTTCAGATAAAAACGTGTCTTAACAAAGAGATTCAAATTAGTCAAACTCTATTTTGAGCTTATCATCATGAAATAAAGTTTAAACCATTAAAACACTTTTAAAACATTGAAAATCATTTTTCTATATAAAAATTACATCCTTATCTTTTATAAAATAATTCCGAGCACCATTAATTATACGCATTCATACCTGAGTGATCTCAAAATGAAATTAACTTTGAAGACGATTAAACTTGCACCAAATATACATCGGCATGATTAAATCTTTGAAGCTTTGCCGCAACGTCTTCAATTTCTTCAATACGTCATAGACCAAGTGGGATCGTGACAAAATAAAATTCTCCCTATGACATATTACAAACACAGTTTTGTTCACGGAATTAAGTCAAAACAATACAGGGACTCAATTGGAAATTTATGTCCTTACAAATCTCCCCCTTTAAATATTCCGGGACAAAACTAAACCAGTGAAATGCCTAATCGGGCCGTCAAGCCGTATGATGCCTAAATCCCATCCCATAAACCCAAAATAAAAAATACAGGACACGGACTAGAATATGTAGCACCAGCAAGCATAAACTGTCTGAATGTGATGTAGACTTGAAATCTCAAATCACTAAAGCATACCTACACACATGAAACAGACAAATAAATACCAAGTGAAGTATGGAGGAACAAATGAAACCAATTTATATATTTAATAAGAACATATCATTTGAAACATCTGAGCAATTATTTGCTACCAATTTGTTATCAATTTGAAACAAATATAAGTGCTCAACAAATCTCCCCCTATATCACATACCAAATCTCTCCCCCTTTTTGTCTCGAATAGACAATCCGGTGAAAAGATAAACCAATATGAAATATCTGGCATGAGAATATGATACCCAATTGAATCAAGTTGATACCAATTTTGAAAAAATGAAAACCGCTAGATAAACATGAAACAACCAGCTAAATATGATCAAGAGGTGACTAATCAGAAGCTAGTAAACTAATGAATCACACAAAGAGTATACCAATCAAATCAAGTGTGATAGACGGTCTCATATGCAAAAACCAATTTGGAACATAAAAGAACCTACATATAAACTAATTAATCCAAAAAATGCTTCCTGCAGTACCAAAAATATATCAAATTAAGCCAGAGGACTGCAAACCAATCAGAAGGCATTTTTTCAACCTGTCGTTCGAACGAGCCAGGGACTTCGCTCAAACGAGATGAGGAAGTCGCTCGAACGAAGTACAGACGTCGTTCGCGCGAGATGCAATGTCGTTAGAACGACTTCGCGCGACCTGCCCAAATTTCCCAGTTTCCCAGAAATATTATAAAGTATTGCCCAGAGAAAAAATTTCCACAAAATAATTCCAGGAAGGGACTGACAGAAGCAAAACAGTGTTAAAACAGTAGACTTTTCGCACAAAACGCAAAAACTCATAAAAACTTAAAATGCGAGTTACATGCAAACATAGTACCGATGCCCTCAAACATGGACATGGAATGAATTGGCGTGAAACTACAACAAATGAGTCACAATTCCAACACATCGAAATGATCAAGAAGCTCTAATTGATAACGATAAATCATCAAACTTTATCATAGTCAAATGACAATTAAAGTGCGAGCTTAATGAACTAAACATACGACATGCACACAAATCCAGAATTTTGTCGATTCTACAAACAATAGCGTCAAATTGCAATGATTCAACATTAGGATTAGTTGTGCAAACCCGTTTAAATTTTCTCCAACCAACCACCCTTATATAAACATACTTTTTCAAGTTCTTTTGAGATTTCTAAAATTCTCAACTTAGAGAAAATCTTATTGGCCCTTTTCTTAGCATATTGCATTTTCTTTTGGGCTCTTTTAAACGGTGGCTTTCACAACGAGTTAATTTTGAACTCTTGCAGCCCTTTCCCGTGAATCACTCATCATTTTTACCAATTTTATATCCTCACAGTAAACGGTTATTACATGCACACTTCTCCTTAAGTCTACTTACGCATATATGACAATATTGAGATAATAACGCCTCACCAAATTCAAATATGCAAGAGAAGTCAAACATCCATATAAACTCGTGCATGTGTACAATGTTGGCATATATACAAAGTCGAATCAAAAGGCATATCAACTTCGAAACCACCCCATATAAACAATGGTTAAGATCATTCTAAGTATCGATAATAATGACCAAATGTCCTAGCCACATGGATAATGAAACGATGGGGGAGGGGGGGGGGGGTCCAAGCACACCAATATGCCACATCAAACATGTAAACTCAAAAACAAAAACCGAAAATATTTTTGGCTTTTCAAACATATTTTGACTCAAAGAAAAGCAAAATCTTTTTGGATTTTCAAAAGTTTTCTCAAAAACAAAATCTTTTTGTATTTTTCAAATAGGACTCAAACAAATGAAAACTATAATACAAAATGATACATATGTCATAATACTAGCAATGAATATATCATGAAGCAAACTAGCATATGACAAACATGGCAACACTATCATCCTTTAGATTTAGCATGGGAAGAATCAAGTGCACCCAAATGAGAATCATGAAGTTTAATTCCTAAAGCCACTAAATCCGATTTCCTAACCCAAGTAGGTGTAAAACGACGCATGTGGGTGTGGGGAACCGGGCCAACTTTATTCCTAAACTTTCTAGGAGCTTGTCTAAGGTCGTAACAATAACGCCTAAGGTGACCTTTCCTACCACAAAATGTGCAAGTGTAGCGGTGGTGGGAATGATTACCTTTATGTGGACCTTTTCTAACCATCCTAGTGTTTCTCACACGTACGGGGGGAATGGGACCAACTCTCTCACTAAAACCTATACCTCCCCTATCTCCCTTAATTTGGACGGTGCCTAAGATCTTATCTAACTTCTCCGACCTATCCTCCAAATCAAACTTGACTCTAGACGAGTCTTTCAACCTTTCCTCCAACTCAATAATCCTAGACTTGAGTAAAAGCCTAGTCTCCTCAAACTCTAAAATCTACTTTTTCAAGGACTCCATCAAACCACGGAGATTGTCTCTCTCTTTCTCCACAAACTCTAGTTTCTCCCTAAACTTCTTCTCTCGTGCCCTAAGATCCTCAATCAAACTATCATTATTTTCTATGGCACGCTCATTCAACTTAGATTGCCATTTTGAGTTAGCCTTTTTCACCTTCACCGTTTCGGCATACAACTCATTAAACGCATTTTGCAATTCTTTCACATCAACCTCATCCTCGTCACTCTCTTCACCCTCACTAACAAGGGATTCACTCAAAACCTCCTCGGAAGTGTCATTCACATAAGTTGTATCGTCGTCGCTCACATGACATGCCATAAACGCAATAAAGTTACGCTCAATGGGGGAACTCTCTCCCTCTTCTAGTTCACTATCACTTAAGGTGGCATTATAGACAACGGGTTGCTTGCCCTCTTTCTTAAGTCTAGTGGGACACTCCTTAACCTTTTGACCGTACCCTTCACACCCAAAAGACTTATCCGACTCATCTCTCTTAGTATTTTCAAACTTAACCTTAGAGGTGGGATATACTTTGTTGTTCTTGAATTTTTCAAATTTATTTGCATCTTTAGATTGCTTTTGAAACTTAATAAATTTTTTAAATTTCTTTACCAACAAAGCAACATCCTCGGAATCGGAATCGAAATCGGAATCGGAATCAGAATCGGAATCAGAATCGGAATCGGAATTGGAATCCGAAACTTTAATTTCCTCCTTCCGGGTTTTCAAAGGAATACCCTTTTCTTTCTTAGGCACTTGCTTGGAGGTAATCATGTTGATTTAATAGGTTTGTAAGTCACCTACAATCTTTTCTAGTTTCGTTTACTCTAACCTACCCAAGGAGTTTAAAATGGTCACTTTCGCATCAAACCTACTAGGCAACGACCTAAGGATTTTCTTAATGACACGGTTGTAGGAAATTTTCTCACCTAGGTTAAACGACGAGTTGACAATATTGGACAACCTAGTATAAAACTCATCAAAGGTCTCACTCTCTAACATCCTAATGGTCTCAAACTGTGTAGTGAGATTTTGAAGTTTTGACGCCCTAACCATGCTAGTGCCCTCTTGAGTGAGTGACAAAATATCCCAAGCCTCTTTTGATGTTTCACAAGTCATAATTCTGTTATATTCTTCATGTGTGACATGTGAAGAAATAATGTGCAGACCTTTAGAATTATATTGTGTAAGTCTTTGTTCAGTTTCGGTCCATGACTCAACAGGCTTTAAACCAGTGACCTCACCTACAATAGTGACTGGGCGTGTCCATCTGACGCGACTGAAAATGTGTCTCAGAAGTGCGTTGACTCTAGGCTCAAGTGTAAGCCTGTCGCTCAAGTAATAATCCCGATAAGTCGGGTATCGAATCCACAGGTAAGAAGGACAACGAAGTTGTGATGACGGGACGAGACAGAAAGATCCTAACTTTGACTCTAAAGAAAAAGGAAAATTGATTTAGTTTTGGGAATAATTAAACTAAATGCGATAATGAAAATGAGCAAAGATGCAACTAAATTAATCTACTGAAATGGAGAATGACTGATGATTTCAAAACCTTTTTATTTTAACCTATGAGAGAAACAGGATGGGAATACAATCCCCCAACCCTAGTGTAGTGCAGTGATAATGTTAATCATAAATTTATCTGGTTGATCTGACCCGGAATTTAGTACTCCCAAGCATTATGTATACGAGGTTCAATCCCGCGTCATACCTAATCTGAGGATGAGTAAATCGGTATCGCGGTAATGACACTCAAATTGTACTCTAAATCATCACGAGTACCCAGAGGTAAACGAGATATAAAGATCCACAATTATTATGTAATTATGCGATACGATCATAATCAATCATTAAATTCATCGGATTAACTTTATACACGTGCACTAACACATTAGGTTGGGTTCATGCATCCCAACCTTTTAAACCTAGCCGGACATATTAAACTGAACAATGCATGAAATAATAATGTTGCATGCGAACAAACTCATGATAACACTAGATCAATATACATAGCTAAATATTATAAACGCATAAATTCATTCAAATCATACATAGAAATTACCATGCAAGAATACCAAATATCGTAAAAATAAAGCGTGGAATACAACTTGAAAACAAACCCAGAAGTGTATGGATCTTGCAGAAATTAATCAAAGTTATGTTCCTAGATGTTTTGCTCTCTTTTCTCTATAAAAAACTACTCCAAAATATCTAGAACGGGTGTTCCTAAGTTCCTCTCTACGTTCCCTACTCTCTTTTTTAGAGTTTTAACCTAATAGGACACTTTAGAGACAATCAGAATGAAGGAGAAAATTCGCGCATCAGGCCCCCCGAACCGGTTCGCATGTACCCCGAACCGGTTCGCCCTTGGGTTCGCGAATGCTTGCTGGTTTGGGGTGCTTATTCAACACTTAGAATTTTTCTTACTTTCTTTCCTTTCTTCCTTGGATTTTTCTCCAACTTCAACTGGTCATAACTCATCAACCGTAGCTCGGATTTGGGTGCCGTTTCTTCCAGTGTTCTCGTTGTTCCAAGCTCTTCAACTTTCCAGTTGACTCCTCCTTCGGGATCTGGCTGAAGAATTACCAAAATTCCCTTGAACTTGCCCTCTTAGCTTTTCTTTCATTGTCTCGCTTTCTCATTTGCGCTGTTTGCATAATTAACCTGTAAAACCAATAAGAGAAGCACGAAACACGAAATACTTGCCAAAGAAGATTCGTAACATGAATGTGCGTCAAATCCATATAGGTTACATTACTCGGGTTCACAAATGCACGGAAATTAGGGGAATAAATATACAATATTTATGTCCAATCAAACACCCCTAACTTAGAACTTTGCGTGTCCCAAGCAATGTAAAAGAATCCTAATAAGTCTTAACTCTTGAAAATCACATTTTATTGGGATAGAATACCTTTTTCGCGGGCAAGCGATTGCATTTAGCGTATGCAACAAGCCTTTAAACCCCCAGGTCACCCTAGTAGGACGAGTTGTGTCTCGTGAGGGTTTGCAGTGAATGTACCCACAAAATTCGTTATTGACACAAAGAAAATTCAAAACATGCAAAAATTGAGCAATTCAAACTTTTCCAGAAAATAGTCATCATCAAGTCATATGTACAAGTCTCAAATCATAGTGCGTGTGTGCGAAGCCGAAAATGTAATCGCCAAATTCTACCGATTGATCATTACGTTTACTTATTCAAAAATTCGTTTTGATTTCAATTTCTCACGAAACGCTCTCACAAACGAATCTCTCGGATTATGGCTATTCTCTCGGCATGCGTGATATAAAGAGTAAATGTACTGGAAGCAAATTCACGCCTGCAATTAGAAAGACGAAAACTTTATGGTGAAAGGATCTCATCAACGGATTACGATTTTAAAAACGGGAACATTGCCTCTATTTTGCGCATTTAACCTCTTATATTATCTTTTGGTGTTTTTACTCTCCACGCGGTAATCAATTTTCGCAATTTGGACCCAGTTAGGACTTTTTCGGGTTGAAGGTTACATTGGGTAAAATGAAGGAGGTATGGAAGGTTGGAATTGGAAAAGTCATTAATGATGTCCATTTGTGCTTTTTCCGGGCTATTGCTCATTTTTTCTTCTTTTTCTTCTTTTTCTATTTTTTTCTGTTTTTTCATTTCTTTTCTTGTTGTTTTTGTTGAGCATACTATTTTGTTTCTGGCCCCTTTATATGCACTTTTTGGACTTAAAATCTGAATTTTCTCATTTTTCACAATTCCGACTATTTTGAGTTTTTCGGGTTGTCAAACGAAAGGGAAAATTATTCGGCTCAATTTGGGTTGCAAAGGGTGATTTTTCGCTGCTTTTTTCTGGCCAAAATTTTGGGTGACAAACGAGGGCCTACTTCATTGTCTAAAATGCCAATTGCGTTACCATATGCGTTTCGAGGTGAATTTAAGTTTAGAGGCTAATTTGGCACGTTTTTCAAGGCAATATTGCACACATTTTTTAAAACCGATCAAAATGAAAGGATTGAGATCCTTGACAACTTATTAAGCGCTAAAAAGAACTTTGAGTTAACAATTAACTCGGATTGATTTAAAAACTCGCAAAACATGATAGGCTCGAATCTCACCGGGTTTGTTAATCTCCACATTCGTTCGTTAAGTCGTCAATTTTTGCTCAATTTCCATCTTTGGTCAATTTCGGCTTTGTGTATGTTGGATGTTTACAATTTGAGATTCCAATTCGAATTTTGATGATATTTTTGAAAAATTTGAATTCCAATTTTTACATATTTTGAACAAAAATATTTTTGGATTTTTCAAAATTTTATGATTTTTTTGGAAATTTTTGGGCATTTTGAAAATTTGTGAAGTTTTAGAAATACGCACTTGTGACCCCCCCTAACTTAGACTTTTGCATTTTCCTCAAGCAAAAAGGATGAAAATCTAACTCAAAGCGAATAATAAATGCGGAAAAATAAAACAAACAAATATAAAAAATGCAAGATTGTATAATAACAATGGGGCAACATGTGTTACATAAGAGATTGAATAGCAACTGTGAGCAAAGTTAAATCACTACAACACCTAACATCCACACCAAAATATAAAAATAGTCATGGGTTCATGGTGGAGGTGGATGTGAGGGCCCGGGTGCATTGGGATCATAAGGGTCATAAAAGAAGGGGGTGGAGGCCCGCCGAAGTTGAGTTGGTGAAGGTGGACTTGGAGTTGGTACATCATCCGGGTGTCCCTTCGGTAAGCCGCTTGATCTTGATTATATTGGTTAATGAACCCGTCGAGGCGGGACTCAACGGTCGAAAGGCGGTGCTCAAAGTTGGCCCCCGGAGGCTCAAAATCCGAATCCTCCTCATCTTCCTCAAACTCGTCCTCATCGACGTCCATCATCGGGGCATCAAGATCCTCGTCGTCCGCATCCTCGTGGAGAATGGGACGGTCGAGATGAGCTACTCGCATTTGGCGTTCGCTCCGAATGGTGGACGTGCCTCCAATGGGGCGGGGAAGTCGAATTTGTTCCCCCGGGTCATCGATTCCGGCTTCCATTAAGAGCTCCGTAATGAAACGGGCGTAAGGGAGTGCAGTTTTGCCCCATTATTCGTAAGCGACATGGAGGATGTCCACGTAGAAAAGCTGGGCATGATTTATGGTGCTCTCGGGGTCCAAAAAGTAGTAGAGGAAATTGGCGTGACGTAATCGGACCACCGAGTCATTGGTGGTTTGGTGGATGGCGCCACAAGCAATGAGGTGCGTGAAGCGCACCGTAGCGGCCCAACCACCAATGGGAAAAGATTCGCGTACCCATTCCTCCCCGGGTGCCATACGAGCAATGCATTCCTCTTTGGTGTGGGGGTACCATTGTTAGGATATTGGAAAGGCACGGGGAGGATCCCCCCTTTAGCACGCATTTTGCGTGCTATGATGGCCGCCGAAAATGGAATGGTGATACCGTCAAGGTATGCCTCGTGAAGTGTAGAGGATTTGCGAACCAATGTTGCATAAAACTGGCGAATGGCGGTGTCAAACACGTGAGTGCTCTTAAGGTCGAGGAAAGAGCACCACCCGTGGCGATCAAATAGGGCGGTGACATCGCCCGAAAGTTGGTCCCAATTAACGAAGCGTTCTATGTGGATGGGGCGCGTAGCCGAGAAGTATTGCTTGGCCCAATGACGTTCTTGAACGCTTCGAAAACCCCCCTTACCCTAGTCATCAAGGACGGTGGTATCATCATATTTCTTGGGGCGGAGATTGGTGCGGCGAGGACGCGGCATGTTGAAGGAAAGAGAGAGTGAGAGGGGAAAGGATATGGTGGAGAAGAGAGTGAGGGAAATTTTTTTTGGTGTGAGAAATGGAGGGGGGGAGAGTGGTAATTTATAGGTGTAGAGGGGTGGGTTTTTGGTGGGAAATGTGAATGGGTGGGAAGGAAATAATGGAGGGAGTGAATTAGGATGAAAATTGGAAGGAGGGAAGAATTTGGAGGGAGGAAAAACGAAGGGGAAAGAATGGGGGGAAGAATGGAGGGAAGGGGATGAATGTGGAATTAAGGGGGGGGGGAATCTGCGAGGTACCCCGAACCGGTTCGGAGGTACCGCGAAGCGGTTCGCCCCCCGAACCGGTTCTGGATGGGGTTCGGGAAAGGATGCTGGACCGGATGCTAGGATTCTCTCTTCTCTCCAATTCAAGGCGTTCTCTCATCCTCTAACTTGTGCGTAAGGCCCCTAAAAACGTTCTAGACCCTCGGGCTCCCAAAAAATTCTTCAAACTCAACCTCGGATTGCGTGCTAGCTCCATCGAAGTGCGTGATAACCGATCTCTTTCGTGACTCATGCTCCTGACTCCTAACTAACCTATTCACACATGACTACTATACACACAAACTCACCCCATACGCGTAGAGGGTGCGACGATCTCTCATCTCTCCACAAACTCACCCGACCCCACTCACGGGGTTTGATGTTCTCCTTGTCTCTCCCGTCCTAGGATTATAAGATAACAATCGGAACAAGTTGGGACCTCGCCCATAGATAAAGGATAGACCGGGAGACTCATCGTGACTAACTGGAAAGGGCTCCTCGTGATGCTGGCTCAAAGTGTGATCTGCGTGCACCGACTCGGAGGGAACACCTAGGTTTAGTTCAATTTTTAAGATGCATGGGTCGAGCTCTAAGTCAGATGAACCACAACTTTTCTCCTCACTTTCCTTCGGGGCCTCTAGTGTTGTGGGTGGATTGTCACAACGAAGGAATTCATTAATTTTTTCTTTCAATTCACTTTCGTCTAAGTGACTACATGAATCCAATAGGGATTGACCTTCAATTGTAATACTTTCATCCACCTGCCCAAATTCTATTTCAAAATATTCCATGCTCATGTCTCCTAGTTCTCTCTCTCGAGTAGTGCCTACGTCCTCTCTTACTTGCTCGATCTCCAACTCCACCAGTTTTCTCTCTTCTAACCCCTCTCTCTCTCTCTCTTTCAATTGCGGTCACTACACACCTCTCCCCCACTTTTATCTCATTATCACAACTACCACTATTACTTGATGAAATAGGGCACACCCCTAATGGCTCTCTCTTGTGGGACCCCTCATTCTCATGGCTCGACACTAAGCAAGACCATAGGGCATCTCCACAATCATTTTCCTCAAAGTAATCCCCTACGATCTCGTCTATGAAGCTCACCGCGTGAAGGTCATCTTCTTCCCCCATATGTTGGGCGACATGGAAGATGTTGGTCTCTAAGGTCATGTTCCGAAAGGTGAGTTGCATTCGACCATTCCGAGTATTAATGATTGCGTTAGCCGTAGCTAATAACGGGCGCCCAAGGATGATGGGAACATGGTTGCTCGAGTTAAAGGAGGGCTCCGTGTCCCAAATAACAAAGTCTACCGGGAAGTAAAAAGCGTCAATTTGGACGATCACGTCCTCGACTATGCCTCTTGGAATCTTCATGGTTTGATCCGCTAATTAGAGAGTTACCTTTGTGGGCTTGAGGTCGCCCAAGTCAAGTTGCCTATAGATGGAGTAAGGGAGGATATTGACACTTGCTCCCAAATCAAGTAAGGCTTTTTCGATTTTTTTTCTCCAATGATGCAGGAAATGGTGGGTGCACTGGGATCTTTGAATTTAGGTGGGAGATCAGTGAGTAGAATGGAGATCACATTTTGAGCTAGAAAGACATTTTTCTTTACCTTTATCTTTCTCTTTACCGTCAACAAGTCTTTAATGACTTTTCCATAAGCTGGAATTTGCTTAATGGCATCGAGGAAAGGTAAATTCAGCTTAACTTGTTTTAGCACGTCTAGCACGTCATCACGTGGGTTTCCTTTATGGGAAGGAATTAGCCTTTGAGGAAATGGTGCCGCGGAGGGTGGTTTCACTACTACCTCGGGCTCACTAGCGTCTTCTTTGTCACTCTCATTCAAGGGGACATCTTCGGCCTCTTTCGTGCCGGGCGAAATCTCCTTGTCTTTAAGTACGTCTCGTGGGGGAGGTGACAAGTCAACTACTCTCCCACTACGTAGAGTGGTAATTACGCTACATTGCTGAGGATGGTCATGGGGTGTCGAGCTAACACTAGTTTGACCTTGGAGAGGTCTTTGGCCCTGGGAAGGAAACTTGCCCTTCTCTTGAACACTCAACGAGGATTGTATTTTAGATAGATTCGCATTTATGTCGTCGATCAGACCATCATATTTGGCATTGGTTGCGGTTTGGTTTGCAATGAATTGATTCATGGTATCCTCGAGAGTTCTCCGCTGTGGTGGAATATAATTTCCTTGAGGTGGAGGTGCTTGCACATGTCCTTGCATGTGTGGATCTTGTTAAAATTGTTGTGGTGGAGGAGGGGCAACATGCGAAGGAGGGTTCATTGCGGCATGTTGTTGCCCGTAGCTAAAACCGGGATGATTTTTTCAAGAAGGGTTATATGAATTCCCGTGCGGGGCATCGAAATTTCCCTTAAAGCCTCCTATACCACTAACTTGCTCCTGCAACATTACCTTGTAGGCGGGTATCGTCGGGAATTCCTCAGTTGAATGTCCCGCCTCACAAATTGTACACACCTTCACGACAGGGTTCAGAATGGGTCCAGCTGGTCCTTTTCCATATATCTCGCATAGGTCTCGAAATCCTATCTCAAGAGTCTCCAATCGGCTATCCGTCATAGAATTCTTATCTATATGTAATAGACCGGATGCTGATGAGTAGTGGTCGCTTATCGATTTCGATTTTGAGCGTTTGGGTCGGAGGTATCCTAGGACTGGGTAGTCTCGGCGACATACCTCACGTGAAGATCAGCATCGTGGGCATCTAGATCGACAAACGGACCGCTTCCCATAGTTTCAACAAGTTGTTTGGAGTTAAGATTCAACCCATTATAGATAAAGGAGATGATTTGCGATGGATCAAATCCATGATGGGGGCATGAAGCAACTAACTCGTTGAAACGTTCATAACATCGATGGAATGTTTCATTTTCACGTTGCCTGAATGCTTGAATTTGAGCCTTTATAGAGATTGTTCGATGTGGTGGGAAGAATTTCTTGAGAAATTTCGACTGTAACTCATTCCAGGATGGAATCGAGCTTGGAGGTAAAGACCATAGCCATGCCTTAGCTTTATCTTTGAGCGAGAAAGGGAAGAGTTTGAGACGGATTACCTCTTGTGTGCAGGTTTGATCATTTAGAGTATCACACACGTCCTCAAATTCCCTAATATGGAGGTATGGATTTTCAGAATCCATACCGTGGTAATGCGGTAGCATCTGGATCATTCCATCTTTGAAACGGAACTGCCCGGCATTATATGGGACTATAATGCATCCTAGAGTGACAGTGCGCTCATGATATAAGAATTCTCTCAACGGGCGGTACGGAGGCTCCTCCTCACCGGTGGGTGCATTAATGTGTTGCGACATCCCTCTCTCACTTAACGACTCGGTGCTCTCACTGGGTGTGCTCGAAGTGTGTCCTAAGAAGGGAAAGGGAGTGTTATCGGAGACTGAGTGCGACAGTGTGGGAGGTGGGATCCAAAATTGTGGGGCGTTTGGAGTGTGGGGACTATTAGGATTATACTCAACAAGAGGATTTTTGTGAATACTGGTTGGAGTATTATGGGGTGTGGGAGTGGTTTCAGAATTTTGCATTAACGCTTAGGAGAGAAGATGGTGAATTTTTTTTTGTGTTTTTTTTTTTTTGGATTTTTGAAATTTTTGGTCAAAGCTTTGGATTGACTCGATCTAATCCTAGGTCTACCTAGTTCCCCGGCAACGGCGCCAAAAACTTGACGCGACTGAAAATGTGTCTCAAAAGTGCGTTCACTCTAGGCTCAAGTGTAAGCCTGTCGCTCAAGTAATAATCCCGGTAAGTCGGGTATCGAATCCACAGGGAAGAAGTGCAACGAAGTTGTGACGACGGGACGAGACAGAAAGATCCTAACTTTGACTCTAAAGAAAAAGGAAAATTGATTTGGTTTTGGGAATGATTAAACTAAATGCGCTAATGAAAATGAGCAAAGATGCAACTAAATTAATCTACCGAAATGGAGAATGACTGATGATTTCAAAACCTTTTTATTTTAACCTATGAGAGAAACAGGATGGGAATACAATCCCCCAACCCTAGTGTAGTGCAGTGATAATGTTAATCATAAATTTATCTGGTTGATCTGACCCGGAATTTAGTACTCCCAAGCATTATGTATACGAGGTTCAATCCCGCGTCATACCTAATCTGAGGATGAGTAAATCGGTATCGCGGTAATGACACTCAAATTGTACTCTAAATCAACACGAGTACCCAGAGGTAAACGAGATATAAAGATCCACAATTATTATGTAATTATGCGATACGATCATAATCAATCATTAAATTCATCGGATTAACTTTATACACATGTACTAACACATTAGGTTGGGTTCATGCATCCCAACCTTTTAAACCTAGCCGGACATATTAAACTGAACAATGCATGAAATAATAACGTTGCATGCGAACAAACTCATGATAACACTAGATCAATATACGTAGCTAAATATTATAAATGCAGAAATTCATTCAAATCATACATAGAAATTACCATGCAAGAATACCCAATATCGTAAAAATAAAGCGTGAAATACAACTTGAAAACAAACCCGGAAGTGTATGGATCTTGCAGAAATTAATCAAAGTTATGTTCCTAGATGTTTTGCTCTCTTTTCTCTATCAAAAACTACTCCAAAATATCCAGAACGGGTGTTCCTAAGTTCCTCTCTACGTTCCCTACTCTCTTTTTTAGAGTTTTAACCTAATAGGACACTTTAGAGCAAATCAGAATGAAGGAGAAAATTCGCGCATCAGGCCCCCCGAACCGGTTCGCATGTACCCCGAACCGGTTCGCCCTTGGGTTCGCGAATGCTTGCTGGTTTGGGGTGCTTATTCAACACTTAGAATTTTTCTTACTTTCTTTCCTTTCTTCCTTGGATTTTTCTCCAACTTCAACTGGTCATAACTCATCAACCGTAGCTCGGATTTGGGTGTCGTTTCTTCCAGTGTTCTCGTTGTTCCGAGATCTTCAACTTTCCAGTTGACTCCTCCTTCGGGATCTGGATGGAAAATTACCAAAATGCCCTTGAACTTGCCCTCTTAGCTTTTCTTTCATTGTCTCACTTTCTCTTTTGCGCTGTTTTCATAATTAACCTGTAAAACCAATAAGAGAAGCACGAAACACGAAATACTTGCCAAAGAAGATTAGTAACATGAATGTGCATAAAATCCATATAGGTTACATTACTCGGGTTCATAAATGCACGGAAATTAGGGGAATAAATATACAATATTTATGTCCAATCACCATCCTTTTTCAACTGCATGCCAAACTCTCTCATCAATAGATTTTAAAGAACATCTCATTCTCATCTTCAAATAAGTGTAATTAGTGCCATAAAAAATAGGAGTTCGAGAAAATTCATTATATCCAGAATTCATCTTTGAAAACACACGGGATCACAAAACAAATAAAAATGTTTTCTAGATCTAATACCAATTTGTGAAACTCAATGTGAGTGGCCCGATATGTGTGTTTTCAACAAAACCAATTTTTAATTATGCACCAAACCAAGTTATGAAATCCCAATTCTCACTTTAACCAATTTTATCTTAATTAATCCCAAACATGCATCTAGTGATTAAAGCAAGTAAAGTAAAGTAAAGAATACTCACAATGCTGGATGTACGAGGAAAAAACCCAAAACGGGAAAACAACCTCGGACGAACCAAGCCAGACAATCACTATGTACAATGGTTTGACAAAGACAGATTAGCCTTACACTAAGACTCGATCCCCACCGGTCTTGACGCTCATTTTGATCTTTAACCGTTCTTCAATAGTGCCCACGCAGAAATTCCGTCTTCTACGATCTTTGTCCACAACACACGCGTCCACGTATGTCTCGGTGTCCACCGATATGGCTTTGATACGTCTACGATGTCGAACACGATGTCTGTCGCTTCTTCACCGCAAAGCCCTTTGTGTTCAATGTGTAGAACAAACAACTTTGGTGAAGCAAGATCACTTAAACATATAAGAATGATAACTCGGATCTTTGCAAACTCTAAGGATGTGTTTATGCTTTGTAAACCTTAGAAAACATGTGAAAACAAGGTTCTGGTTCGTAAAACTTTTTTCCAAAAATCACACTTATGAATTTATGATGTAAACACTGTTTAAATAAGATTTAAACGTCGCCTCGAAAAACGTGTCATTCGAACGACTGAAGCATGTCGTTCGCACGACATTGTATCTTATTCGAACGAGATCCAATGTCGTTCGAGCGACCTTGCGAAAGTTGGACTTTCTTTGACTTTCAGATAAAAACGTCTCTTAACAAAAAGATTCAAATTAGTCAAACTCTATTTCGAGCTTATCATCATAAAACGAAGTTTAAACCATTAAAACACTTTTAAAACATTTAAAATCATTTTTCTATATAAAAATTACATCCTTAACTTTTATAAAATAATTCTGAGAACCATTAATTATACACATTCATACCTGAGTGATCTCGGAATGAAATTAACTTTGAAGACGATTAAACTTGCACCTAATAAACATCGGCATGATTAAATCTTTGAAGCTTTGTCGCAACGTCTTCAATTTCTTCAATACGTCATAGACCAAGTGGGATCGTGACAAAATAAAATTCTCCCTATGGCATATTACAAACACAGTTTTGTTCACGGAATTAAGTCAAAACAATACAGAGACTCAATTGGAAATTTATGTCCTTACATGAGGTACAAGTCAATATTCGCCCAGTTGGGCTCATCAGAATAAGATTGTCCATGATGCAAAACCTACCATGATAGTAATTAGCCTAGGTATGATTACACATACAATTCAAACAATAGGTATACACACCACCCATATATATAATCAATATAGGCATACCCGTAACCTATATCATATACTCCATACGTAGTATAGTAACTCTCGAATATTCTACATAGCATAATACTTCTTATTGTATAATCCCGAGTGTTTCCCAATGCCCAAATGGTTGCCAATTGTCCCTTAAGTAAACTCAGTAGGTATCCCACTCATGGCCTACAGGTCTTGGTGTATCACTCCCCTAATTCTCCATGACAAGAAATCATTATCCGAATAAGCTTTTACTACCCATTAAGCTTAATCAATTTTAGTCCTAAACTCTCCTCGATCGGTTAATGATAACTTGCACTTTTGGGTGTATCGTTGTTGAAAGCCAAGTTAGTCAAAACCTTGAATTATCTACAAAATATAATAATATAAAGTGTAGAGGTAAGTAAGGGTATCAATCCACGTCCTAGGGAGTAAGCTAGAGACAAATTCAATTGTAATTCACTTTTTATTTTCTTTTTGTGCTTTTTCACTTTTCTAATTTTTTTTAGCTTTTTCAATATTAAAACATTAGGGTGAGGTGAGGTTTTAAACTAAACTAAACTAAGATGAAAATAAATAACTAGAAAGTGAATAAAATTAAAACAAAGTCTAACACTAAAATAAAAGATAAAGTGAGGTGAAAAATTGTGAGAACAATCAAGGAATGGGATTACACCACACATTTTAGTTATTCTAATTAACTAATTTAATTATTTGAATTCTCCCAAATTAATATCAAAATTACAAACCAACTCTCGTTGCAAGTGTAATTATAATAGTAATATTTTAGAAAATTAAGTTTAACACCCCACAACTCTTAGAAAAATAGATCTACACTCCTTTTAATTAATCACCCGCTAGGATCGATCAATTAAAATTTGTGTAAATCTTAGAAAATAATTTTAGAGTTGAAATTCAAGTTATAATACCCCACTTAAGAAACCCCTATCTCTAGTTCGAGTCTAAAATGGGTATTATAACTAGAATTTCGATTTTCTCTCGAAAATCATTTACCCTCTCTCGAGGCGAAAATTTAAGGGTGAGGGATCAAAATTAACATTCAAGGGGACTTTTCAAGTAATTAAACTAATTAAAATAAAATAACATCAAATAAGGGTTTTACCCCACCCCTTGAAAGGGGATTTAGCCTAACATGGTATCAAACATAACAAACAAATATTCAATAGGCATTAATATAATAAAAGAGTAGAGAAAGAGAACAAATCTTCACAAGTCTCCTTGAAATTGGCAATTTGAACTCTATCCTTGAAATTGAAGAATACAACCCTCCAAGTGAGTGATCAACAAAAATATAAATGAAAAATTCACTCAACTTGAATCTCACACAATTATCACTCACAAATATCTAAAAATGAAAATAAACTATTCACAAATATTTCTACATAATTTATTCTAACCTAACTCTCTACTTTTCTCTAGAATTTTCTCTCTCTATTTGATAATGAGTCCCCAAATGGCGTCTTGAGTCTTCTTTTATAGTAGATGCATGGCACACATGGGGCTAAGGGGTAATTTGGATCGACAAAGGTGCAAGAGGGTGTGTAAGGTATTGGGTGAGGGTTTATTTAGGAATTTAATGGAGGGTGCATGTGGTTTGGGTGTGAGGTCATGATAGTGGGAGAATGAGGGTATAAAATCTGATTTGGTATAAGGGTTATTTTGGGTATTGAGTAAAATAGGTAGTTGGGGGTATTTGGGTAAAAGGAATAAAAGGTATTAAACATATGGCATTTTGATTTGGCTTTTAGCAGGTAGAAAATCGTGACTTAGGAGAAATGGGAAATGGGTTTGAAATGGGTTTTGTTAGTGAGTTGGGAGATGTTCGGCGTAGAGCTGTCGAGGGCAAGAGGATCGAGGGTTTCGCCGGTGGCTGGGTCGGATTCGCGATCGGGCTAGACGGAGGTAAGGATCGCCGTGAGTTAGGCTGGCCGACAGTAGGGAAGAGGGTCGCCGACAGGAGGCTCGCGGGTTGGTTAGTCCGTCGGAGAGGGAAGGGGGTCGAATAGGGTCGCTGTCGTGGGTCCAGTGCTGGATGAGGGAGCGCCGGACGGAGGTCGGAGGAGGTTTCTGGATCTCGACCGGAGTTGGGCGACGGAGTTTTGGGCCAGGGAGTTCAACGTCGGACCTACTGGAGCAGGGGTAATGGGGTCGGGTCTTGGGACAAGATCATGGCCGGAGGTAGGTAGTACCGGCAAGGTTAGGGAGTGCCTGGGTTTTGGACAAGTCGGAGCTCGAACAGCTGGCTGGTTTACGCAGGAGGGAGTAAGGGGAGAGGTTTTGGTGGAGGTCTCGCCGGCAGGAGGGAGGTTTGTTGGTGGCAGTGGGTGATGTTGTTGGTAGGTTTATGGAGTTATGGAGATATGGAGAGAGGGTTTGGTGGAAGAAGATGAAGTGGTGGGGATAGGGTGTAGGTGGGCATAGGGGGATAAGGGTGAGGCTTAAGGATTTGTTGGTGTGTATGTGAATGTGTATGGGAGTAGGGTGTATGAGTGTATGTGTTTAATTTGTACCCAATTAAATTAATGAAAACTCAACTAAAAATAAAAGTAAAATCTAACTAAAAATAAAACAAATTAAAAACAAATAAAATATTAAAAGTAAAAATAAAATAAAATCCTAACCCTATATAAAACTAAAATAAAAAAAAGACATAAAAACTTAAAAATCTAAATGAAAATTAAAGTCTTAAAAAAATATAAAATATAAAAAACTAAAAATAAACTCCTAAAAATTTATCCTAATGAAACTGAAAAACTAATAAAAATCAAAATAAAATAAAATAATAATAATAAAAATAAAATAGAAAAATAGAAAATAAAATCTAGAAAATACTAAATAAATCCTAAAAATAAAAATGACTCAAACTAAAAATCTAAAAAAAATAAAAAAGTACAAAATCAACACATACAGGGTTTAGGGTAGGTTTAGGTTAGGCTTAGGCTCGGGTAGGGTCAGGGAATGAGGTAATTTAGCTCCATTTTAACTGAAATTGGCCTCGAAATATAGCTTTTGACACCGCAACTGCAATTAAGCCTGCATAATGAACATTTAAGCACATAAGACTCAAATTGTCAAGAATTAGCAATAAAAGTACGTCTATTTGGAGGTATAAATTGTACAGTTTTGGGTGCTTATAAGTTAAACTCAAACCCAACATTCGCCTACTAGTAAATAAAATATCACTCATTAAGATGTACGATTAATTCAAAGGTCAACCCAATCATTTACCATGAGTTCTAAGCAAAAGGGGGAAAATTTGTGCAAATCTGGGAAATCAAATCGATTCGGCCTTTGTCCGAATCGATTCACTTTTCGAATTGATTCGGCTAAGGAGGAGAATCTATTCGTCATAGCAGGTATCATCTTCTCCCCTAAGCTATTTCGAGAATTCACCATTGTTAAACCTCCAAACCAAATGTCTCTAACATCATAGTAACATGTATCAACGATTTTTAATGTATAAGAATCATTAAATCTGTACAGAACAACCTCAAATCAGATTTAATGAAAATTAATTTCCAAAACCCTAGATTGTTATTCATGTTCAAGAACCTCAACATAATTCCAGATTTCTCCCCTAATTTCGTGATATTTCTCATCAAATCCATCTTACATGTATAAGGAATCAAATACATTATCATTCCTACCTAAGAATATGATTTATATCTCAAATTTTAAGATCAAAGTTCATAAATTTCATAAGATTTTTCCTGATTTATATCTTAATTAGGAAGTCTGAGTTTTGCAGAAGTGATGGTGGGATTTATGTTCTCCTCCTCACGATCTATAATACGATGGTGGTGGTGGTGCGAGAAGGTGGTTTTGGGTCTTGGAATCCTAGGAACAACTCTCCTTTTTCCTCCTGTGACTCTCCCTTTGGTTTGGTAACTGATAACCCCAATTTCCTTTACGTGTTATTAGATATAATCCTCCAATTTTCTTGATTTATTTTCTCCAAAATTTCCAAAGATCGAGGTTTGGCCTAAAAGTGTCCCGGGACCCAAACTAAATCCCCGAGTAAACTTTTCTGACTATCTCGACCCTTACGGACACACTGACGCACTCGAAACGACCATATGAAATATTAAAAGTGAAATTATATCCCAACAAGACTGATGCGCGCGTCCCGACTAAATTTACCGTAATTATCGTATTTCTCACTCACGACAATCATAATATTATCTTATCATTATTATTACTCATTCACTAAGTAATATTAAATATAAATAAATATTAACCCTTATTTCGCTAATTAATATTTATTTTACTAGATTAATTTTCCCAATATAATTTAATTAATCCCAAATTAATTCCCAATATAAAAAATCAATAAAATTACGAGTTGTTACATAACACGGTTGGAAGGTATTTGTTCATATTCGATCACTTGCCAATATCCATAGTCTTCACATCCTAACCATACCTTATGTAAGGACATGTTTTATAAATGTCCGAGTTAATATCTAGGCATTTTAGTTTTATCCTAGATCTCAACATATATGTCGTATACCGCTGCAGTCAACTACCGCCTTGACGGCCTCAATCCGAATTATGTGTTTCTCGTGCCCATTATCATCAATATCGTGCATTGTGATCATTATCTACGTCGTGGGTTCGTGGTATTATTTTTTCAATTCACAAGTCCTCTTATATAGGATCAGAAAGAAAGAAATATCTGGATCGATCCAGAGCTGGAGATAATCGAACCAATTCGGGTGACTTTTTTATACAGAAAATGTAGTATGATCGGACCGATCCAGAGCTGAAGAAAAATGAACCGATCCGGTTGGTAATTTTATACAAGAAAAGTCATATGTTCGGATCGATCCATTTAAGAAGAAAATCTAACCGATCCGGATGATCGAAACGATCCAATGATCCTTTTTGAACAGGTTCGACCGGCTCAAAAAAATTCGTCGCATCAGATTTTATTTGCTTCTATTAATTCCCACTTCAGAGATGTTTTTATTCAAGACATTAAGGGAACACCTTATTGACCTAATATGTCAAGTCTTTATATGTTTCAAACACAAACACTTTGAGATTCAAAAACACTTAGAATCATATGTGTGAATCGTTCTAAACCCAGTCATACCCATTCATGGAGCATCTTGTGTTGAGAAGAGGGTTCTGTACATGCTAAACTTGGAGCATCTTGAGAGGGCTCTTGCTGACGACACCGAACCGGTTCCTGAGGGTCTTCACCTATCAAACTGTATTTCTTTATGTGTGTAAGTGTTTACATACCATATTAAAATAAAAAAAGGTTTTTCCCATTTGGGGGATTTTTCATAATTTGTTGTGTGTGATGGATCCTTGCTTGATGTGAATATGTTGAATGTATAATCAATCACTTTTAGATGAATGAATTTAATGTGTATTTAAATCTGGAAAATTAAAAATTGGATTTAATTAAATTTGTTTCTCCGATTGAACAAAAGGCGCACGATCAAATTGGTATCAGAGACAATTACACATTTTCACCGTGTAATTTTCCGCAAAGTTTTTTTTCCTGAATATGAATTCTTTAAAAATTGATTTCTTGAAAAGGCGTTTGTTCAAATAAAAAAATTATTTAATAAAATTTCAGTTTTTGACGGGTCTAACTATGCATAATGGAAAGCCCGTATGAAATCTGCCCTTAAAGCCATTGATGAACGTGTGTTCTTGTTGAAGGTGGACACCTCCCACTGTCACTATTGAAAATGTGACAAGTTTAAAATCTGTGGCTTAATGGACCGAGGATGAATTTAAATGGTCCACGTATAATTCTAAAGGGCTTAGTACCAATTCTGGATCCGTCACTCCTGACAAGTTTTGACGCATAATGACGTGTACCACATCTAAATAAGCATGGTATGTTCTTCAACTTACCCATGAAGGCACGAACGCTGTTAAAGAATCAAAACTGCAAAATCTAACTACGCAGTTTGAGACCATAACTATGCTTGAGACTGAAGGTTTTAATGAATTCTATGCACGATTGTCTGATATAGTTAACACTAGTTTCAACCTTGGTGAGCACATTCCTACTGCACGTGTAGTTAAGAAAATACCGCGTTCTTTGCCTAAGCGGTTTATACCCAAAGTCAGTATGTTAAATTCTTTAGGAAATTTGAACACTCTTAAATTAGAAGAATTAGTAGGTTATCTTCAAACCTATAAATAGATATGTTTCCTAAAACTGTTAAAGCAAAAGATAAAGGGATAGCTCTTAAAGCCCAAGCCAAAAAGAATTTTGAGTCAGCTAGAAGGAGGGTAGAATCATCTAAACGGAGTGAGGAAAATACGCATGATTATGACGTCGACTCCAATTTAGATGATTTGGCTTTGTTTGCAAAGAATTTTAAGAAATTTCTCAAGTTAAAAAATAGTGGCCAAGTTAATGATAAAAATAAATTTGAGAAAAATAAAAATGTCAAGAATTTGGAAAAAGAAAAGAAAGGCACACCCAAGAGAAACAATGAGAGATGCTATGAGTGTGACGGTAAGGGTCATAGAGCTTTTGAGTGCACTACAAGGCTGAATAGACTAGCCAAAGAAAAAGTCAAAGCTATTCTTAATGCTACCCTGAGTGAAGATAGTGAGGTCGAGTCGGTGGATTCAGGAGAAGAATCACCGCATGAGTGCAACTTCATCGCATTATGGTTAGCCACGTGAGAGATTCTGATGCATCTCACGACGATGGGGATGCGTCTTCGCATGGAGACCTTGACACTGAGAGTGAGAGAGAGGATATAGGGAGTGAGAGCGAGAGTGACCTTTGTCGCGCTTATGATGATTTATATGATGATTCTTTTAAAACCAAAAAGAATAATAAAGGTTTAGTTCTTAGGATTTCCGTATTAGATAAAGAGTTAGGAGAGATGAGAGAGTGAGTCCTTCTTGTGCACCTCTTTGAGAGAGAGAGAGATAGTCTATTTGTGGAGAGAGAGAGAGAGAGATTTTGTTTGGAGAAAAAGAGAAGTGTTTTGAGAAAGTCAAGGGGGACTTGACAAAGAAAGTGGATAATATTATGAGAGACATCTGTGCATCCGAAAAGGCTCGTAAGATTCTGAAAGCCCTTGTTGCCCAGCTCACTCACAATCTTGAAAGAGCACGGGAAGCCATGGTTTAAATTGAGGATAGATCCGAAAAGATGGGAAAGATGCTCCTCACCCCTACATTAGGATTGGGTGAGAGGCCTGGAATTTGTTTTGATGGTGTGTCCACTTCACAAATTTCACCTAGACCAGTCCCTATATTTATGATGAATCCTTATGGTCCTCCATCAAAACCCAAGAAAGTTATTCAGCGAAGAAAAGCAAATCGAGGTAGGTCTCAGACTGTGTAATTCTGTACTTATTGTAAGAGGAAAGGCCACCTGAGAGAGTTATGCTACAGTTTAGGCCGGACATGATGTACTTGTGCTCCATCACACCCCATGAGTAATCTCACGAGACTAAGTGATGATACGAGAAATCATTCACTTGTCGTTCTCGTATCAGCAAGTCAAGGGTATAGTGCATAATAAGCAAATAAAGCAAATAAGGAAAGATAAAAGACAAGATATAGACTGGTTCACCCTCTAAAATAAGACTACGTCCATTGTGTTTCTCCATTCTCATTATATGCGTTGCATAGTATAATACAATCAAGCCTAAATTGGTGTACAAATGTGAGAATAAAGGAGAATACATGGTAGTAATTAGGATTCTGGTGTGCTGGGGAGATGTACTTCGATGCCAGCGAGTAGCCCCCAAGCTTTGATCAATGGCGTAGAGAGAGTAAGTAGTACTAAGCTTGACACTGATGTAAAAAGAATGAATTTGGGGCCCATATCCCGAGGTGTTGACCTCTATTTATAGGTGTTGTATTGTTGGTAGATGAAAGGGGGTGTGGCCAGTTAATATGATAAGACTGGGGTCGTACTCTATAGTAAATTAGCTCGTTCCCTGTAGCATGAAGGAGTAGCACCCTGTGCATGTGAGACTGCAACAGTTGCTAGTGAAGCAGATATGGATAAGGCTGTAAGCTGCAAAGGCTGTGGCAGTAAGTCTTAGACACTTGCCCATTGTATACATACCGCGACAAGGTACTATATATGTCCTATCAATAATCCCCTAAGTCATAGTGCCAAGAGATTGCGATTGGGGCTGAGGCTGAGTAGTTAAATCCTCTCATGGTGCCGCTGTACTTCCAAAGTGACGCTTCATCTTCCCGTGCCCTCTTATATAAATTATACTGACCGTGGACTTCATTATGTTTACCAAATCTTTGAGAGCATATCAAATGAAAATCCTAGTTCGTACTTCATCTTGAGTTTTTCGGTGACCTCTAGTAGTTACGAGTGGTGGTTCTGAGGCATTCCAGGGTGGTTTGAGGCTGAGCATTGGTTGTTTCTTCGTTTTCAGTTAATTTTTCAATTGAAAACCTCTTATGGTTCAATTTTTAGTTTCTTCCTTTTGATTACTTCTTATTAGATGTCAGACGGTCTATTCGAACTCATATCTCGCAAAATAGCTATAGCAAGAACATCTGAATCTGTATCTGCTAACTTTATGATGAACTGAACCCATTTGAAATTGTGTAATTGTTTGAATCATAACAGAATATGATTTCGTTCTTGAATTAATCTTCAAATGATGATATAAACCCTTAATCTTCCATTGTTGACCATATGAAATGTACTTTTGTTGGATCGCATTAAAATCATATAATTATTCTTGACGCTCTTGAACAAAACCCTTCACATTCTAGGTTTTCAATCTTTAAATTTATCAACATTAAATACTAACATGTTTAAGTATATAGTCGTGGCATAAGGAATTCATGGCTATGGCATAATAAAATCCCTTAGCAATCTAGGCTTGTATTGGGTCAATGTCTGCGGCATGTGCATATTTGATCAGCTTTTTAACATAATAGACCGCGACATTAGTCATATTCTCTCTTGATTGATACAAACTCATGTCTTTACAACATAATTGTGACTTCTCCAAGAATTACACTTGTATCTGTCAATCTCTCCATGAATTGAGAACTCCTTTAGGCTAACTCGAATGATTACTCATTATAACTTCAATTACAAAATAACTGTTGCAAAATTGCTCTTGAATATGGTTGTAAACTTTTAGGTTTCTGCCTTTGTTTTTGATGTTCTTGAGAGAGAAGTTTCGCATTCTAAGGGCTTTGATATTTGAATTTACTTAGATTAAATATAAATCTATCTGAGTGAGTGGCCGCAGCGTGATAAAATGATCCTTTAGTAAAATTAAGGCTATCCTGAATCAATGCAACCTTCAAATATTGATTTGTTTAAGAAACATCTGCAGCTCTAAACATAATACTGCGGCAGGCTCTAAACATAATGTTGCGACATGTACTAAATAATATTCCTTTAGGCTCAGATTAGAATCCGTGGTATTTTAGCCCATAGTTTAATGACTACGGCCTATAAGAATACCCAATACACCCTTAGCCCAAAATAATACGCCGCGACGATAATCAACTTCTAGGGCTTTACAACCCAACATTTAGTATAATTGGCCAATTTTTCCTAATATTTCTTGTTTATCCTAGTCTTGATATATCATTATACCTGTCGTGGCCTATGAGAGGCCTTAAGACCATATTGGCTACGGCGCCTAACTGCAGACTCTCTGCTTTTCAGGTACTGTGACATCCATATGAACTTTGACCCAGACGAATTTCTGAGAGGCTTTTGGAACAAATATTTTAGAGCCTCTCCTCCCAAACTTCCTTCCGTGTGCCCTTTGAAATAAATTGGACCTTGCCAACTAAAAGATTGCCCCAACTGTGTGGCATTAGATTCATGTTCGATCCCAAACTCCGTGACATGGAAGAAGAGGACAATTCTAGCAACCATCCGATGGACGTAGATGAGATACTGCGATAGGGGGTGCATCTAATGTTAGGGATGAACCTGCTGGTACATCTGGGAGGGCTGAGAGACCTCTTGATGCACTTAGTATTCGCAGTGCTATGACCCAAGATTGGGTTGATTAGGTAGCTGAGGCCTTAGAGTTCCCTAAGGGTTTGATGTGCTCAACACCTTATATGAAACAAAGTTCATGCGCGGCACTTGCTGACGATGGCATCTACTTCCCCTTGCACGCCTTCATTTATGGGTTGCGGTTGCCTATCCCTGTTCCCATTAGAAGAATTTTCCAAACAATGAGGTTAGCCCCAACCCAATTAGATCCCAATGGCTGGAGGGATATTCTTGAAGCTATTGTACTATGGGAGAATCAATTCAAGAAAGACATTACTCATGCAGAGTTTTTCCATTTCTACTGCCCAAAGGAAAACTCCGTCAAATTTGTAGGGTACTATTATTTTTTCGTCCGCGGCAAGGATGAGACCCTTTACTATAGGAGGCCTACTAGTGTAAAGAACTGGAAGGGAAAATACTTCTACATTTCTGGAGAAAGGTAGGAGGTCCACCCTGATGAGAATGAGAGGGAGAGAACCTTTAGGATGCCGTGGCAATGGGGGCATTCTTCCAAACTTGGTAAATACCATTTGAATTATGGTCGCGTCCCCTCTTTATAGTTTATTATTCTTTGCATTTTTCTTTTGCACTAACCTTTGCATTTTTCTGCAGTTCTAGACAATTTGCAACTGAGTAAGCGGTAAGAGAAGAGAGTTGGGGAGGCCGCGACAATACCTACTGAAAAGAAGAAGTTTAGCACCCTTATAACCTCCGCCTCCATTTTTAAAGCAGGTTACTTCCCCAACAAATCTATTACCAAAGAGATGGGTGTTGAAGGTAATACTATTATTTTGTTTTTTTAACTCCACGACAATTGTCTTCAACTTTAGATATTGACTTTGCTTTATTTTTTTCTTAGGTGAGGAGATTGATAGGTCTCGGTTAGCAGCTCAGCTTGCTGAGATGGATGAGGACTCGATTGTCCTCAATAACACTGCTTGGTAGAGAAAAAGGAAAAGGGTGAAGTCCAAAGCCCCTGCCGTGGTCACTTCTGATGACCATGTTGAGCCTGCCGCTCCTTAAAATCAGACTGTAGATCAACATGCTCCTGCCATTCCCTCCAACCAGGCTGAGGATCAAACAAATGCTGCTACGCCCTCACTTCAAGTTGAGTTTGTAGAATAAAAGGTCGTATCCTTAAGTTTTGTATCTACCAACCTTCAGTTAGTCGATATTTTCACGAAGTCTTTAGATGCCCTTAGATTCGAGAGTCTTAGGAAATCCTTAGGTATTTGCACAGTTGACTGAAGGGTGGTCATCATGTCTAGAGTAGACTGCATTTTTCATATCCATATTATATGATTCTTATCTCTAGATTGTATCATTATTTGTTTGATTTTTATTTTTGAAAAATAGAAAAAATCCAAAAAGATTTTTTTTTTTGATAACTTTTGGAAAAAGCCAAAAAGATTTTTTTTAATATATTTTTTTTAAAAAAAAACACAAAAAGAGTTTTGTGTTTTGTTTACACCATTTGTGTATGAACATTTAAGATAGCCATAGCCACAACTTTATTTCATATTCCACGTGACTGTTTAATAGTGATTTGAGATACTACATCATTTAATCCATGTGCTTTACATTATTTGGAGTCTTTGAGATGTGATTAGTGATATCTTCTACATCTTTGGCTCCTTATCTCCTTTATTGCATACATGCACGAAATTATTTGAGTATTGTACTTGTCTTTCACATATTGGCTTAAGTGTTCCCATCTCAATTCTGTCTATACAATGACCAAAATGCACTAAAACTTGACAAGATAGTAGTGCATGAAAAACTGTTTATCGTGAGGACTTAATTATAACAAAATATGATGAGTGAATCACAGGAAAGGGTTGCGAGAGTTCAAAATTTACTCATCATAAAGCCACCGTTTGAAAAGGACCCCCCAAAATTAAGAGGCAATAGAAAGAAAAATATGTCAAATCAAATGGGCCAATAGGTTCATGATTCATCACCTTAAAAGAAAAATATAATGTTTAAATTATTTTTGAGGGAGTTTGGATGGAAAGAAATGAAAAAGGGGTTTGCACGTCCTTGAAAGTTATGAAAAAGCGTTCAATCATTTTGGGGACGTTATTGGCATGGAAATCACTTTGAGATTTGATTTGCTGATTTGATTGAGTTACTTTCTTTTAATTCCACATTTTTTAAATCTAAGGAAGATGTTGAGTTCATTCGTTAGGAATATCCAACATTCATCGTGCACATATGTTATGGTTGTATGTGTTGATTTTCCTGTTGAATCTGTTCACAACCCTACATTTTCGCTATCATCGACTTGGTTATTTTAGTGTTCTCTCTTGGTGTAATTCTTTGTTGTATATTTATAAGCAAAATTTTGACAATTCAAAAAGAGAAAGTGGTTCTTCTTGTGCCAATCTCTATTTGCAGTTATTTATGTTCTTCCTTTTGTCTATTTGGGGACATCATAAAAAGGGGGAGAACGAATTATGGGGGAGATTGGGATATTTTATAATGATTTTCTTGAGCTTAATGTGATATTTTTTCTTATCATTACAACCGTTATAGCTTACAGTCAACAAAAATAACAATACAATATAACTAATACAACAAGCTAAAATATGAGTTGTCGCGCCAAGCTACCTCGCTGAGCTGCCACGCTTGAGCTGCCTCGGTTGCTTAATCTCAAACACTATTGCCAATTAGGGATTTGTCCCTAATCTCAAGATTACCTTCAAGCCACCTCTACAGATGCCAACGTACAGAACAAAGATAAATGGTGTCTGTAAATTTTACATATTTTTTATGAATGAGATTAATTAACTCCTCGGTAGTAATATAACAAAGCAAACTCGATTTCTAATAAATCTATAGATTTCCAAAAAAATAATATTTCTAATTAAGCATCCCATGATGATGAAAAATCTTTGATTTATTCGCACCAACGCAAAAGAGCTCTTCCTTGTGCAGAGTAGCTCAATTACTATATTTATTAGATGCTAATTTTCAATTTGGATCAGTCAGGTCAACATGAGGAAGAATAAAGTAATGGTATAGAAGGATGAAGTCGTGTGTGTATATTTGAACAAGGATGTACACCTATGGTGGCCTAAATAAGGATATACACACGTGACTACAAAATTGTAATCGGTGTGTATAGTCGGACAATGCTATTTTCCAATAATGTTGGGCCTCTAAATTTAAAATATGTTAACTGTGACCATCCATTAGAAAAGGCCACTATCCAATATGCCATGAAATTATGAGTAGATGAAGAGAACCGTGTATGGCAACAAGCTCGAGACTTGGAATCCATAAATGGACAGGGTGTGAAGGATATGTCATATTAATTTCTATTTTGTGAAAACCATAACGCAAACACGAATATTCATATTCAATCATCAAGAATTAAAAGTATTAAATTTGCAAAAGCGTACCTGAATCCATAATGAGAAAATTAAAATATCCGAGTCTGAGGTCTTATGATCTTCCATATCAACACTTTTAGTTTCTCTCTAAATTTCTCTCTAAAACAATGGGAATAACAAGAATACTCTAGTATGATCTGGGACCATGACCCTTATTTATAAAACAATTGTGTTTTTTCATATTTCAAAATTTTCTATTTAATCCATTATAAAAATGGAAATTACGTTTATCTCTATACATTAAAACTCACACTTTAATAATACATTATTAAGGTCCAAAAACTTAAATTAATCACTTTAATTGCCTAACTTTATTTGATAGCCTATAATTCATATTTATTTCGTATATAAATCCATATATATAATTTTACTCTATAAGGGGATATCAAGATCTTGATGTTGGAATAAAACATTTCTGTTCGAGTTAATATTGTAGAAATGCTAATAGAAACTGAAATGTTTGGGAAAAACATACTTCCCATTCTTCCCATCCCTAGCATCTTCTCATAAACGCTTCCAAAGAGAGTGACCATTGGATACATAAGAGCCATGATCCCATGATGTGAGACCACCCCAAGAGTGCTCTGTCCCATTACTGGTTTGGCAACCCAAACAGACCCTCTTCAACCCCATATAGCTTTATTTGATCTTTGTCTAGAACGTGTTCCTGTTTATCTGTTAACTCATTGTCTAGCTCGATTATGTACTCTTATACAGATGTGACCCCCGTTACGTCTACTGTTTAATAAATACAAAAGTACAGAATTATTAATAATAATATAATTACAGAAATAAAATGAAATTACAGAAATGAAATACTTACTTGTATTTGAAAAAATAATATTAGAATAGAAAAAGTAATCCGAGCCCTGTTTAGAACAGTCTCCTTAAGACAAATTTATTCCCTCCACAAGGTGCCAAAGATAATTGATAATTATCTCCCCAGATAGAACGAATTTCCAAATTAATCAAGCAGTACAACAATGATTAATTTCTTCGAACACAATTCTGTGTTTATACTCAACCAAACCAAAGAATGATATGCAGGAATGTATGCAGTAGCAGTAGAAAAGTTTGTATTTTTCTGGGAAAGATGCAGCATAAATTCGGAATTATTGAAGGGCAATTTTTTCAGTAGTCAATTCTGTAGGGGAAATGTTTAATTTATATCTTTTGTGTTGACTATTGGAACAGTAAACCGAAATTAACTGTCAAAAACAGTTAATCAGTTAAACGAAATTAACTATTGACTATTGGCAATAACTGCTAACAGTTTATTAATTAATTAATTAATTTCGTAATTAATTAATAATTAAAGCCCAGAAAGTTAAATAAATTCGGCCCAAAAATGTAGGAGATTTTTATAAGCCCGAGCCGAACCGAGCCGGCCGGACGAACGCGGGCGCGCGCGTGAGGACTTTTGACTGAAAGTCAACCCGTGCATAGCTTAGGTCATCTCCCCTTCAAAGAGTTGGGATACCCCAAGGCATCCAAGCCTTAGTATATACTTGGGGTGTTATTAACTCATCAAATTTCCACTACTCTTCCAATGTGGGACAAGAGTTAAAACACACCTAATTCATTAGCTTTAATTACTTTGTGAGTCACTTTGGGGACATATTTATCATTCATAACTTATTAAAATTGGAAGTATGAATATATTACGTTAATCTCCTTGCGGAGGTGAACGCGTTCATATATGATCCCACGATTTTCATAGTGTGGGTCCCACCTAAATTTGAGCTCAAAGTTGCTCAAAATTCTGTCCAGAAAATTCTGGACGGCTTTCTAAAACCCAATTCAAGTCCAATTTTTCAACAATCCCCCACATGAATGATATATCGCTATAAATAAAACCAAACAGATGCTAATGCAGATGCAGACACAAGTTGAGTAAAACTGAAGACTTATTGCATCGGGAGAAGTAGCCTAGTGACCTTGAACTTTCCTTAGTGATATACTATCGAATTTACTTGGTTAATCAGTAGACTTCACGTCCTTGAACCGTCAACCGTTTTTGTAAACCTAGACAAAAGTATTCACACAATAATTCTTCAACACGGTTGGTTCTCACGTTTGTGTTCATTTTGGCCGTGAACACTACTTGGTTCCGCAAGTATTTTAGAGAATATGCCTGTCATTGTTCTCATAGAAGTGCCCCCCTTCTTACTCACGTAGGTGACTTCCATAAAGAGTATTCTGCAATACCCCACTTAGACGTATGAAGATATAGATGTCATTAAAAGCATAACTTATCCTAATTTCACGGCAGATATGCACTGTCTCATCTTTGGAATGGATAGGATTAAATATCCTCCAGCGCTTACTGAATACAACGTAGTTCGGTTTGCCCATTGAACCTAGATCATGGGATCTCCAATCACCTAGGTTGGGTTGCCACTATATTGATTCTTATTTATTTATAGGCTTGAGACCCATTCCTCTCGATGATCTTTCAACTTGCTCTCGGTTTAAACCTTTCATTAGTGGATCCGATATGTTATCTTTTGACTTTACATAGTCAATTGAGATAATTCCGTTTGGGAGAAGTTGTCTAACGGTATTGTGTCGACGACGAATATGTCGTGACTTTCCATTATACATGTGATTTTGTGCCCTTCCAATCGCTGATTGGCTATCGCAATGTATACATATTGCAGGCACAGGTTTAGACCAATTTGGAACATCCTTTAAGAAATTTCGAAGCCATTCAGCTTCTTCTCCAGCTTTGTCTAGTGCAATGAATTCAGATTCCATTGTCGATCTAGCAATTCACGTTTGTTTTGAGGATTTCCAAGATACTGTTGCACCTCTGAGGGTAAACACATACCCACTCGTAGACTTAGAGTCTTTTGTATCAGATATCCAATTTGCATCGCAATGTCCTTCAAGAACAGCTGGATATTTTGAGTAGTGCAGTCCATAGTTTTGAGTATATTTTAAATAACCCAAAACTCTTAATATAGCTTTCCAGTGATCTCTTCCTGGATTACTCGTAAATCGACTTAGCTTACTTATTGAGTATGCTATGTCCGGTCTCGTACAGTTCATGATATACATTAAGCTGCCGATAATACGAGAATATTCTAGTTGAGATATGCTTTCACCATTATTTCTTGCAAGATGTAAATTTACATCTACAGGTGTCTTAGTAGGACTAATATCATACTTATTGAATTTTTCAAGTACTTTCTCTATGTAATGAGATTGAGACAATATAAGTCCATCCGATGTTCTAGAAATTTTAATTCCTAATATAACATCGGCGATTCCCATATCTTTCATATCAAATCTACTACTCAACATTTGTTTTGTAGTTTTGACAATTTTCAAGTTACTACCCATGATAAGCATATCATCAACATAGAGGCATACAATGACATATCCATTATGAATGTATTTAAAGTAAACACATTTATCGCATTCATTAATTTTGAAACCATTTGATAACATTGCATTATCAAATTTTTCATGCCATTGCTTAGGTGCTTGTTTTAATCCATATAGTGATTTAACAAGCTTACATACTTTTCCTTCTTGTCCGAGAGCTTTGAACCCTTCAGGTTGCTCCATATAAATTTTTTCGTCTAGTTCACCGTTTAAGAATGCAGTTTTTACATCCATTTGATGTATTTCAAGTCCATTAATAGCAGCTATTGCTATTAACATCCGAATGGACGTTATTCTTGTTACCGGTGAATATGTGTTGAAGTAATCCAACCCTTCCTTTTGCCTATAGCCTTTAGCTACAAGTCTAGCTTTATATTTATCAATTGATCCATCGGCCTTCAATTTCTTTTTGAAGATCCATTTATAACCTAACGATTTTGAACCTGGTGGAAAATCCACTAGTTTCCATGTATGATTTTGTAATATGGATTCAATTTCACTATTAATTGCTTCTTTCCAATTGGAAGCATCGGTTAAGGATATAGCTTCTTTATACGATTGAGGTTCATTTTTTAACAAATATGTTAGAAAATACGGACCAAAAGAAGTTGAGGTTTTTGCTCTTTTACTACGTCTTTGTTCATCCTCTATTGATTCAATAGGTTGATGAGTACCACTTGTAGTAGCTTGATTTGTCCTTTTAGAAGGACCAGATTCTCGGGTCATGTTATACGGGAATTCATTTTCAAAAAATGAAGCATCCCTCGATTCAATAACCGTATTTACATGAATGTCCGAAATCTCAGATTTACAAACTAGAAATCGATATGCACTGCTATTAGTAGCATAATCGATGAATACACAATCCACGGTTTTTGGCCCTATTCTTACCTTTTTAGGTTTAGGAACCATCACTTTGGCTAAGCACCCCCACACTCGTAAATATTTATAGGAAGGTCTTTGACCTTTCCATAATTCATAAGGTGTCTTGTGAGTCTTTTTGTGAGGTACTTTATTGAGAATGTAATTAGCAGAAAGTAAGGCTTCCCCCCACAAATTTTGTGGAGCTCTTAAACTTAATAACATTGAGTTCGTCATTTCTTTCAAAGTACAGTTTTTGCATTCAGCAACACCATTCGATTGAGGAGAATTAGGAGCTGTTGTTTGATGAATAATTCCATTTTCAGAACAAAATTCCTCAAATGGATATTCATATTCACCTCCTCTATCACTTCTAATAGCCTTTATCGTTTTGCTTAATTGATTCTCAACTTCATTCTTATATTGTTTAAATGCATTAATAGCCTCATCTTTACTATGTAACAAATATACATAGCAATATTTTGTGCAATCGTCAATAAAAGTAATAAAATACTTTTTCCCACCTCTAGTTTGAACAAATTTTAAATCACAAATATCGGTGTGAATTAAATCTAAAGGTTCAGTTATCCTTTCAATAGAATGGAAAGGTAATCTAGCTAATTTAGATTCCACACAAATTTCACATTTATGATTTTTATCAATATTAAATTTTGGCAAAAATTCCAAGTTAATTAATCTACGCAATGTATCAAAATTAACATGTCCCAATCTAGCATGCAAAATATTAGATGACTCAATCAAGTAAGAAGAACTAGCAATTTCATTCATTGAAACAGATGTTTTTGGGGTTACAGTAAGAACATTGAGTTTAAAGAGCCCCTCATTTAGGTAGCCCTTTCCTACATACATGTCATTTTTAGACAGCACAAAGCGATCAGACACAAACACAAGCTTGAAACCATTTTTAGTAAGGAGAGATCCAGAAATCAGATTCTTTCGGATATCAGGCACGTGAAGAACATTGTTGAGAGTAATTTTCTTTCCAGAAGTCATTTTCAGAGTTATCTTTCCTTGTCCCACCACCTTCGAAGTGGAAGAATTTCCCATAAAGAGATTTTATTCATTTTCCAAAGGCTTATAGGTGGTGAACATCCATTTGTTTGCACAAATGTGTCGTGTGGCTCCAGTATCTACCCACCATTCCTTGGTATTTCCAACCAAGTTACATTCAGAGACCACGACAGAAATATTCATATCCGCCAAATCATTGGCAATATTCTCACCCTCAGTTACATTTGCTTGAGAGTTATTTTTATTTTGCTTCTTAGGCTTACGACACTCGCTTGAGCGGTGTCCAGGTTTACCACAATTGTAACATTTGACTTTGAACTTTTTCTTATTTTATTTTGAAGTGCCTTCCCCATCATACTTTCGTTTGTTCTTCTTGGGACCTTCAACAACATGGACCTTCGTTTTCATTGGATTCTTCCCACTTTTCTTTTGAGACTCACGGTTGTCTTCTTCGATTCTCAGCCTGACCACCAACTCCTCCACATTCATCTCCTTTCGCTTGTGCTTGAGATAGTTTTTGAACAAAGTCCAAGATGGTGGCAACTTTTCAACAATTGCAGCAAATTGGAAAGTTTCACTAATTGACATTCCTTTAGCATGAATGTCATGGAGGATCACTTGGAATTCTTGCACTTGCGAGATCACAGATTTAGAATAAACCATTTTGAGATCCAAAAAACGCCCAACGATAAATTTGTTCATCCCAGCATCTTCAGTTTTATTCTTCTTTTCCAAAGAATTCCATAATTCCTTGGATGTTTTGATCGTGCAGTAGACATGGTACAATGTCTTATCCAAGTAAGCCGGAATATAATTCCGGCATAGGTAGTCCGAATTCTTCCAAGCATCGACAGTAGCAACCTTTTCATCGTCATCTCCCTCTTGAATAGAGGGGCAATCTTCATATACAAACCTGCCCAGTTGGCAGGTGGTGAGATAGAAGTACATTTGTCCTTGCCAACGTTTCAAGTCAGCCCCAATGAACTTTTCTGGTTTCTCCCCGTGTGGCATAGATACGGGTGCAGTCACATTTGTGTTGATGACAATCATTTTCGTAGGAGTAGTGTTCGTACTTTGCGATTCCATTTCTGTTACAAAAACAGAATTTTTATCAATGATAAAATTCATATATAATGAATTAACCAAAAGATAATACAAAATTCTGTGCACCAATTTCCTCCAAATATAATTCACAATAAATGAATTCCAAATAAAATTCAGAATTAAACTATAATATAAACAGAATTCCGTACAAAACAGAATTAAATATAAAATATATGTCACACTAATTTTTAATAATAAAAAGAATTTTGTACAAAACAGAATTATAATTTAAAGATTAAAAATTTTACATAAACAGATTTTAACAAGAATACACAAATAAAATTTTATTTTCTAAAACAGAATATAAAAACGATATAGAAATTAATTTCTATATCAAAACTGTTTTACTAATTTCTACAATAAAGCATTCAATTAATTCATTTTATTCTGTCAAAACAGATTTATTTCCAACAAATAAATTTCTGTAATAAAAAAAATTATGTACACTAAAAAACCATAGAACTTTATAAATTTGTCTTAAGATTGTTACGTCTACTGTTTAATAAATACAAAAGTACATAATTATTAATGATAATATAATTACAGAAATAAAACGAAATTGCAGAAATGAAATACTTACTTGTATTTGCAGAAATAATATTAGAATAGAAAAAGTAATCCGAGCCCTGTTTAGAACAGTCTCCTTAAGACAAATTTATTCCCTCCACAAGGTGCCAAAGATAATGAATAATTGTCTCACAAGATAGAACGGATTTCCAAATTAATCAAGCAGCACAACAATGATTAATTTCTTCGAACACAATTCTGTGTTTATACTCAACCAGACCAAAGAATGATATGCAGGAATGTATGCAGTAGCAGTAGAAAAATTTGTATTTTTCTGGGAAAGATGCAGCATAAATTTGGAGTTATTAGAGGGCAATTTTTCCAGTAGTCAATTCTATAGGGGAAATGTTTAATTTATAGCTTTTGTGTTGACTGTTGGAACAGTCAACCGAAATTAACTGTCAAAAACAGTTAATCAGTTAAACGAAATTAATTGTTGACAATAACTGCCAACAGTTTATTAATTAATTAATAATTAAAGTCCAGAAAGTTAAATAAATTCGCCCCAAGCCCGAACCGAACCGGCCGGAAGGATGCGCGCGCGCGCGTGGACTTTTGACCGAAAGTCAACCCGTGCATAGCTTAGGTCCTCTCCCCTTCAAAGAGTTGGGATACCCCAAGGCATCCAAACCTTAGTCCATACTTGGGGTGTTATTAACTCATCAAATTTTCACTACTCTTCCAATGTGGGACAAGGGTTAAAACACACCCGATTCATTAACTTTCATTGCTTTGTGAGTCACTTTGGGGACATATTTATCATTCATAACTTATTAAAATTGGACGTATGAATATACTACGTTAATCTCCTTGCGGAGGTGAACGTGTTCGTATATGGTCCCACGATTTTCGTAATGTGGGTCCCACCTAAATTTGAGCTCAAAGTTGCTCAAATTTCTGTCCAGAAAATTCTGGACAGCTTTCTAAAACCCAATTCAAGTCCAATTTTTCAACAACCCCTCCACTGCTGAGACCTTCAACCAGTAAATCCATTTCACCTGTAAACAGAGAGAGCCTCCAATTAAGATGAATATCGCACTTACACCAGTTAACAAACATGGTTTAACATAGCTAATCCCAAACTTGAATTTCAAAGAAGTTCATCAACAACTTTATTCCATTCTCTAGCTTTTTACCTAGTTTTTTTGCTTCGTAAACAATATAAAAGACATCCCCTCATAAACAACTTATACATGTGAATTTCGGTACGTGAAAACTAAAGATATAGATAGGCAGCTTCATATAGATACATAGAATAATGCAAGAAGTACCTAATTGTTTAGATATGAACCTCCCATCCTATTAATTTGCAAAATAAAAGTTACTCAATCATTACAAGGTTAAAGTCACTCAATCATTATATACACCAAATGAAAAAAATCCTACAAATATATGACATTACCGAAAATGAGATATAAGGACAAAATACGTATATCTCAAGAAGGATATTGTCGTATGGAATAAGTATATGCAACATGAAGAATACCTTTCTAAAAATAGTTTAATATGTGGCAACCACTAAAATGGTTGGAGATCATTAATGTTTTTACATGTGTTAAATTTGTTATAGTTCCCATATATATAGTTGAACCTTTAATTGGTACACATTTGTTATAGTTCCCATATATATAGTTGAACCTTTAATTGGTATGTCTAAACTGTTTCAGCAGTTGGACATTTCTTCCACTTGAAGATGGCAATTTGCTATAACAAATTACCAAAGAAATGACCTTCCTGTTATAACAAATTGCCAAAGCGATCTTCTACATATTCATACTATGTTTCTTTTGTCTCTTTTTTAGGAGCGTAAATACTTAATAACACCATCTTATGCTTCATATATTGTTTGCCAGTTGCACGAAACTTGAAGTGATGCCAAGTCTCCCGTGACAATTCAAGTGTGCAAGACTTACCACATGGAGCGGAATTCAAGTTTTTGATATGTTCATGCATTTTTCTGAGGCAAAAGGCCAAAATCATCTGGAAACGGTCTTAGGGTAAGTGTTAAGTTACCAACAAGTATCTTTAAAATAAAATGGGAGTTACACCTCAGAAAGTGTTGCAAAGAATGTTATAGTGTCAAATCAATGAGATACGCCGCGAGATAAAGTGTGTTTGGTACCAACTTATACTCCTCACATACCTCCACAATCCAATGCACCAGAATTCCGTGCATACTCCGAGTGATATCTTGCTGTACAGTTTTCATTGAATTAGGATCTGGCATTCATATGAGCCCTGTAACACGTAGTGTATTTCTCATCCAATGCTTCTTTTTTACCATTTTTCTTGTAAACCCCGCTTTAGAATCCGTGGTTTTGACACTGTTGTCAGAATTGTATTTTAAAAATACATGTGGGATTGTTGTCAAAAAAGAAAAAGAAATAATGCATCCACTACCCAACTTGTTTATCCACTCTTTTTCCACTTTCGACAAAAAGATAAAAAAAAAGGCATCAACTTGTTTGCCTACTATCCCCACTAGCCATAATTATCTCTCAATTTTTGGCTAAAAGAGAGGAAAAATAATGACACACACTCTCCCACTTGAGTACCACTTTGTTGCCTTCATTTTATTAGAAGATTGGCTCATCCGGCCAAAGAGAAATATGTAGAGAGAACAAGAACAAAACAAGTTCTCAAGTGTGGTTTTGAAATGAAAAAAAACTTGAGTTTAGTTTTGGAAGAAAGAAAAAAAAATCGAGTGTTTTGAAAATCACTATTCTCTCTTTCTAAGACTGAAAATATTTTCTTCATGAATATTTATTTCCCTAAAATATTTTAGAACAGTTTGTTCTCTTCAAACTGAAATTTCGGTATTGAGCAATTAATTTGGAATGGGTGTTAGAAGACATATAATTACGGTGCATGGTTATATGATACAGAGGTGATTCTGGCCTTGTTTTATCCTGGGGACGGCGTGACTGTAGACTACCGGCACAAAGAGGGTAGAGCCGCGAAACGTCTTAAAGAGAGCGACCTAGTCCGCGACTCAACTCAAGAATCGTCTACGACGAATTTATAAACAATTGAGGTAATATCGTTTATTTTTTTGTGCAGTATTTATTTGGAATTCACGCATGCGGTTCATATTTGCGATAATCATATGAGGTAATAATTTAATTTTGAGCCGCAGACTTAAAATTAATTTATGATTTTATTTTCTGATTTCTCCATAAAACTCTTTGATGTGATTTTTAATCGCAATATATAAAGTGTACCAACAATTTTAAGACGTTTTATGTCTACCATGGAGACCGAAAAATAAATCTTATGGGCATATATGATTATTTTTATGATGTCGAAATGAAAAAAGGCCAACTAAGTTTCTATGTTTAGAAATTATAATTTTGACCTTTACTTCTAGAAATGACCGTTTAGCCCTCGAACTTCCTAAATGTTATATTTTGTGAAGTAGATATATAAATTTCAGTATTTTTGGTCAATTCGAAATCGATCAATAATTTCGTGAGAAATTATAATTTGAACAAAAATGAACCCCTTCATGGAAAACTTTTAAATATGTCAATCCTATTTTCTAGTTATGAATGTGAAATATTATTTTACATAAGATGTTATTGTTGGAAATGGAATTGTATATTATTTTTTGGACAATATATTTTGAGCCACTTGTGGTTAAGAAAACAAATTAAAAAATTGTTATATGGAATCAAATTATAAATTTGATATTTGGAAACAAATGAAAATTTGTTATATGAAAACAAATGAGCATTTCTTATATGGATTCGAAGGGTAAGTTATAAACATTTGTGCCTTGCGGTATGTTTAGTACAAAAGAAATCTGTTCAAATATATTTGAAGTGTTTATGTGAAAGTTTAGTTGATATTTTTCAACCACACTAAAGTGATCGATGATGAGAAAAAAAAACTGAAATTTTTGTTATGAATTCTGTTGGAATGTCATCTTAGTTATTTGATGATATATAGACTGAAATTTCGTGAATTTTGGCATGCATGTAGTATGTTGAGATTATAAATTTTGGGCTTTGGAATTTCTGAAAAAAAAGTTGTATATCTTTTATTATGATTTTTACAAATGAGATGTGCAATGCTGAATTTTTTGGACAGCTTGTAGTAAAACAAGTTTATCTTCACTTGTACTTAATATTTTTGAGTGATTCCAATTTTGGATAAGACTAGACTCATAAAGGATGAATTTTAAAAAATTTCATAAATTTTCAATAAGCGGTTTAGTCGTGGTGAAATTTCAAACTTGAAGTTTTTTCGTTTGAACAAATATTTTGGACAACATTTTTTTAAAAAATGTATCATTTCGTGTTCCCAACGGATTCAAAATATTTTGATGCCTTTATAAATTTCTTATTCAAGAATTTATGAAGTACTTAGAAAAATTTGGATTCAAATTTATGGAAGATGAATTTCAAAGAAATTGTATAATGACTTATACAATATTTGAGTTTGGAGTGCAACCGCTAGAATTTTATATGAATAATTCTTTGTATTATTCATTTATACGAGTTGAAAAAGGTATACAATAAAATTATATTCTACTATGTTGGAATCAATTTGGTGTGCTTCATACGCGTGTAGAAATAATTTAGTTGGGTAAAATTATTTTGACCGTATGCTTTGATTTGGAATAGAGGTTTAAACTCTAATACGCAGTATTATTTTACACATTGTGAAAAATTGTATATTATATTTTTTTATGAAATAGATTGTATAATCTATATGTGATTTTCAGACACATGAAAATCTATTTTTTGATTCGGCTATGCATGATGACATTAAGTACGTATTTATTTAAGAAATAAGATTAATTCTTATTTAATGTTGAAACTCACAAGTTTAGATTTTATTTTATGAATTGAAGATATAATGGGGGCACATTATATGTTGCTTCTCAATGCTATACCTAGAGAATACTGGGGGCACTCAAACGAGTACCTCTCAACTATAATTAAAGAACATTTAATAGAATCTGAAACTTTGGTGTTCAAGAGAACTCTTATTTTTTGAGTTATGAGTTAAAAATAAAATCTTACTTATGTTATTGAAAAGGATTCGAAAAATCCTTAGAGAAGTCATGTCATAAATGATTAATTGAATTCCTTGGAATAAACTAGAAATTAGATTATAATTGACTTGTCTTGTAACTATAAGATAATGAGGTGTTTACACATCCTTTGAAGGAATATTGAGATAATTATCATTTATGAATATAAGCCTTGTTTAATAGCCGAAATTCATCAATATAACTTAGTTATACATGATGCACATTAAATTATTCTCATGAAAATGAAGAAGCTTCATTTAATTTGAATGTCATTGATATTATATATGATGTTGAGTTAAAAACTAAATATATATATAATATTATTTTTCGGATGGTGACCTATGTAAGGGAACTTACACGGACCAACTTGAAGTTGGAAAATTAATATGGAAGGCACCAATAAATGGCATGATATTTTGATAAATTATCAAATGAGAATGAATTGAGAATATTATGAATCGTGTTTATCACTAAGCATGTTGAAATATGAATGCACTCTTATTTATTATGCAAGAATGATTAGCTAATATTTGGTTATAATATTTTGTTGCTTAGAAAACCAAATTCATGCTAAGTCAAAGTGTTAGTATAAAGAGTTTCAATGAAACAAGAATAGTACTTGTTAATATTACATGGCTATATGGATCAATTAATTGATCGAGTACATTGAAATACAAGAATATCTATTTATTAGATATATGCTTATTATGAACCATTTTGTACTCCACATGATCCAAGTATAAGAACATTATATATAGTGATAAGAAAAGATGAAAATGCGAACATCTTAAGTAGTCTCAATTGAGCTACTAAATACAATTGACTTGGAATAATTTTTTGTGGGAGTACTATGAAGGTTTATAATTAAAAAGTGCATTCTTATGCTATTGAGAAAGGTTATGTGTTTTGATAAAATCATGAACCTAGAATTGATTCTGAATCAATAATGATATGTGTTTAACGCATATTATGTTGCTATTTTTTGGAACTCCCAGAAATATTAATTGTTGGCACAATTAATGATGGAGTATATGGTCATACCAATAGCTATGGCCACTGAGTAAATGAAAGGTTAAAAAAGACCTATTATAAGATACCATTTATGGTAGAGACTGACACAGTCATTTTATCCACAACAATAGAACCACGGCTATTGTAAAATTTTAGAACCGTTATCATAACGAAAAGAACGACAAATATGTCGTAAGCACAACATAGTTTGAGAATTTAAAAACTAATGAGTTATGAGTGTGGATTATGATCGGACTGATGAGAATAGAACCTGGCTTATCCTTTAAGGAAAGGACTAGTGCGGGAGAAGGTGTTTAACATCTAGAAAGGGATCGGACTAAAGCCCGTTGATATTGAATCATTTGTGGGGGTAACCCAACCTATAGACTGGAGATCCCAAGAAATAGGTTCAAAGGGTAATAACAAGTCACAGTGATATGGGTTGGATCATGCTAATTATTATTTACAGGGTTTTACTCCGAGTCCATCCCTATAGAGCATGATATCCTGAAGCGAGTTAAGGTTGAGTTAATTATAACTCTTAATGAAGATCTATAGCTCTATTTTGAGTGGGGTACCTAGTTACGGGAGTATCCTTGATAGACTCACGTATGTGGAAGTATGGCCGCTTCCTATGGTAATTTTGGGCAAATTTCCTAGAGCGTTCACATACTAGGATAGAAGCACATGGTTGTAACGTGGTGGCTTGACGACTACACCCAAGTAGGATTGTGTGTGGGATGTTGTCAGAGATAGAGTTCAAAACTACGAGTTACTCTAGTATAATCTGAATCATCTTTACTACGTAAAGGTTGAAGTCGAAAGACACCTTTGCTTATGCACAATTCTATTAATTATTATTGCTCAATAATTTTTCAAAATTTACAAGTAGGGGATTGTTACCGATGATTGTATTTTTAAAATCCAAAGTGGGGGATTGTTGTCAGAGTTGTATTTTAAAAATACATGTGGGATTGTTGTCAAAAAGAAAAATAAATAATGCACCCACTACCCAACTTGTTTACCCACTCTTTCTCCACTTTCGGCAAAAAGAAAAAAAAAAGGCACCCACTTGTTTACCTACTATCCCCACTAGCCATAATTATCTCTCAATTTTTGGCTAAAAGAGAGGAAAAATAATGACACACACTCTCCCACTTGAGTACCACTTTGTTGCCTTCATTTTATAAGAAGATTGGCTCATCCGGCCAAAGAGAAATATGTAGAGAGAACAAAAATAAAACAATCTCTCAAGTGTGGTTTTGAAATGAAAAAAAACTTAAGTTTAGTTTTGGAAGAAAGAAAAAAAAAATCGAGTGTCTTGGAAATCACTATTCTCTCTTTCTAAGACTGAAAATATTTTCTTCATGAATATTTATTCCCCTAAAATATTTTAGAACAGTTTGTTCTCTTCAAACTGAAATTTCGGTATTGAGCAATTAATTTGGAATGGGTGTTAGAAGACATATAATTACGGTGCGTGGTTATATGATACAGAGGTGATTCTGGGCTTATTTTATCCTGGGGACGGCGTGACTGTAGACTACCTGCACAAAGAGGGTAGAGCCGCGAAACGTCTTAAAGATAGCGACCTAGTCCGCGACTCAACCCAAGAATCGTCTACGACGAATTTATAAACAATAGAGGTAATATCATTTATTTTTTTGTGCAGTATTTATTTGGAATTCTTTGATGTGATTTCTCCATAAAACTCTTTGATGTGATTTTTAATCGCAATATATAAAGTGTACCAACAGACACAACTGAACAGCGTGTCACCCCAGATGATTTATATGTTACAACTCGAGTCCGTGTCATTCGCATAGTAGATTGTCTTATGTTAGGATCGGATTTTCTTTCTTTATCCTTCCAAAATTTGGAGAAGGATGAGGCAAGGCTTTTCAGCTTGACATGGTAGTCGTCATACTATGACTTTTGAGATTTTAGGGCATTATGAAAAGAGTAGTGCTACACTCCCCGAATTGTCCATCCCGATTTCATACCCAATTCTTCTTCTTTTTTCTTTTTTTTTAAATCAATTTTATATCTTTTTTTAGGTAGTTGTATATCATTAAAATCAGTTTTTTTGTTAAAATCAGTTTTATATCTTTTTTTAGGCAGTTTTTTTTTTATAATAAAATCAGTCTTATTTGTTTTTTAGTTAAAAACATGTTTTGTTTTATAAAAAATATGTATTTTTTTTATATAAAAAGTGTTTTTATAAACAAAACAAACACGAACATGATGACTAAATTAAAATAATACGAACATAATTTCTTTTTGTTCAAATCACTTTTAAAACTTTTTTTTCGTTTTTTTTCTTCATAAAATCAATTTTATGTCCTATCTAATGTCAATTAACAAAATAAAAATACTTAAAGAATATTGGTTAAATTAGTGTTTGAAGTTTTTTTTGGAACAAAATAAAAACACTTAAAGTGTGCCGCTCGCACGGAGCTTTAAAAAAAAGAGAATATTGATTAAATTAGTGTTTGAAGTTTTTTTGGAACAAAATAAAAACACTAAATGTGTGCCGCTGGCGCGGAGCTTTAAAAATAAGGCAATATTAGTTAAATTAGTGTTTGAGTACGTTTTGGAACAAAATAAAAACACTCAAAGTGTGTCGCTGGCGCGGACCTTTAAAAATAAGATAATATTGGTTAAATTAGTTTGAGGATTTTTTGGAACAAAATAAAAACACTCAAAGTGTGCCACTGGCGCAGGCCTTGAAAAATAAGATAATATTGGTTAAATTAGTTTGAGGACTTTTTGGAACAAAATAAAAACACTCAAAATGTGTTGTTGGCGCGGACCTTTAAAAATAAGATAATATTGGTTAAATTAGTGTTTGAGGTCTTTTTGGAACAAAATAAAAATGATTAGACTAAATGTATATTAAAAAATATTTGAGGAAGTTTTTAATAAATTTTAGTTTAATGTAAAATTAATTTATCTTTAAAATAAATCACATTTATTAATTTAAAAAAAATAAGAGAGCATCTTTTAATTTTTATTTAAAATAAATAACAAGTATAGATATATAATGCATTTTTTTTAAATAATAAATCAAGGGGTAGGATTGTTTTAGTTGAAATCAAGGGTGGGGATAGAGTTGGGGGATGGATTCGGTAGACTCCCTTTCGGGGAGTCTATCATTATTCTTATGAAAACAGATTAAGATCAGGAAGAGTTGATCGAGGAGATTACTAGGATGTTCTATTCCGCAGGCTTTCCATTTCCATTTCCATTTCACTTGGCAAAAAACCCTTATTATATGAAAGCATTTGTTCTTACTACTAATAGTAACCTCAATGGGTTTGTACCTGAGGACTACTTTGTTAAAAAAAGGCAGAAAATTTTAAGACTTATTAGACCCAATTAGCCGTATATGAAAGATCAAGGGTATTAGTCTCGTGAATGATGGGTGGAGTGTCCCGATTTTTTAGGTTTGTTATGTCAGATGTGACATGCGTGTCCATGCTACACACATGTAATGAAAAATTGCATTAGTATGATGAAATGGAATATATTCGTCATTGTTATTTTATTTGAGAGAGGGGAGAGAAAATACTATTCACGTTTTTATGAAGGAGCCAAGAGAGATATAGGACCATATTTCACTAAAAATCAAGAGTTTTCTTCTTGAATGTGCCCACACTCCTATCTAACTTTGGATGGATCATATATTAGAAGATACAAGCATTTGGGAGTGATCTAGAGAGATTTTGGAGGACCAAAAGAAGAAATTCTCGAATCATCTTCAAATACTTTTCTCTCCATCGGATTCTAAATGGGTCCGCATAGGTATTGCATTCGAAACCCTAGGTTTATTTTTCGAATCTAGTTTTTCAGTTTTATTCTTCTTATAGTATAATCATTCAAAGATTCTAGGTTTGAAATTTTTTTCCATGTATATCGATCCCCAACAATTAGTATCATAGACCCCATTATAAATGATCATGTTTTATTTAGAATTCATGTTATCCACCGGCTTGAATTATATGTTTTTATGTTAGAAATATGTTCATGCTTATATATGTTTGTGTAATAAAATGGTTTTGCAGGATTTGAATGTTTATATCCTTCTATTATGGTCATATGATTGTTTGCTTATGTAAATAGATCCTACGGTGGTTTATTCGTAGTTAAATTTCTCCTTGATTCGATTTGATTATGGTGATTAGCATTTTTAAATATTCCATGCAAATTGATGTATTTGGAGGAGTTTGTGAGGGGATGTAATCATTAAATGTTATGCTTTTATATTTTGCATCGACTTGAGAATTTGGTGGAAGATTCATTGTTTTCCAGTTCATTCTGAAGAAGAACGAAGGTCTTTAAGGCCGATGGAAGACCAAAATAACGTAGTTTTCAAAGATTTTCAAAATACTAATAAATCCAAGATTCAAAGGAAGAAGGAAGCCACTAGCAGACACACGCTAGGCATGACCTGGCCACGACCGCTAGTCCTCCCGAGCGTGAGGGTGGTTCGAGCGTGGAGATCATGGGTCTTTTTGTTACTCTTTCCAAGGACTCCTTTAACAACTTATTATATAAAGATTCTTATTCTAACAGATTCTTCACCAACTTGGAATCTTCTTCAAAAGGAGTTCTAATTCTTTAAGAAGTTTATGAAAGGAAGAATTTGTGCCATAATGGAAAGGGAAATTTTTCTGCATTCATTTATTTGTAATGTCTCACTATTATATTTTGTTGCATAATTTCGTTTGCTAATTAATTGCATAATTAAGAACACCCAATTTTGTGGACAACATGGTTTATATGTTGAGACCGACCTAGGTCAATAGTTTTCTCAAAAAATTAGTGTTAATTTATTCTTTTCTATATTGAATTAAATATTTTTAATTAATTTTAAGGTGTGAATTAAATTGAGAGATTCAGATTTTATTTTAATTAAAAAAAAGTTAAATTCTTGTTTTACTTTTGAAAAATTTAAATGTGAGATCAAAGATATTTAATTTATACAAGTAAATTGCGAAATTATCAAGGATTTAATTTGATGAATTGAATAAACTATTTTCATAAACTCTCAATTTTTAAAATAACTAAGTAGGAGAGGGGTTTCAATAGACCTGCCAATGGGTCTTGTTGAATCGTGTTCGTGTCATTTTTTTATCGTGTTCGGGTCTTATTTGGTTCGTGTCTAAATAGGCAGGGGCGGATTTGGGCCTGGGATGAGCAGGGCTACAGCCCAGTGCAAAAAAAAATTGTATCTATTTAAAACCCATACCAAACTCTCTTATGTAGCCCAGCCCAAAATATAAACTTAGCCCACTCATTATAGTAGGAAACAAAAGAAACATGTGTGTTAAAAAAAGGACGAAACCAAATCAACCCACTACCTGCCAATAATCCCCAAAACAAAAGAAAATCTTCCTTCCCTGGTGTAACCGCCAACAGCAACAAAACAAAAGGCAGCCGACACCGGAGCTATTCTCAGCCTAAGCCCTAAGGTATGTTTTTTTTTTTCCTTTTTTCTATTCTGATCTCATAGCTATTCCTATTTTTCGTTTCCTTTTTTTCCCCGTTCTTCCTTATTTTTTTTTTCTCTTTCAAGATGTGATTAATTGTTTTTTTTCCCTAAGTATCAAGTTTATGCATTTAGTTAATAATAGATTTATGTATTTATGTTAATTAAAAACGCGTTAATACATTTTAAAAAATATTATTTAAAAGTTTTTTTAATTAAAAAAGTTTTTTTAATTAAAAAAGTTTTTAATTAAAAAAGTTTTTTAATGTAAATAAATTGGGATAAAAAAAACTTGATTGAACACGTTTTTTTACTATTTTAAATAAAAATGAGTTAATTAAAAAACAGTTAATTGAAGAAAACAGTAATTTAGAAAAACAGATATTGAAAAAAATAATTTATTTTTATAATTTTTTATTTATAAAAAAAGTTTTTATCCTATATTTCATATACATTTTATTGTAGTTGAAATATATATATATATATATATATATATATATATATATATATATATATATATATATATATATATATATATATATATATATATATATATATATATATATAGTGTGTGTGTGTGTGTGCGCGCGCGCGCGCGCCACAAACTCAAAATAATCATTGAATTATTTATAAAATGTGTTAATTTTTTTATGGTTGTGTAATAAATCATATTACTTTATACTTTTGTTAGGTCTTAAATTATTATGGCAGATAATCAACCACCAACAAAGAAAGGGAAAACTATTTTTTCGTTCTTTAAAAAGAAAGAGAATGATGAGATATCTGGAGGGTGTATACCTTCCCCATCAAATGAGGATAATGTTAGTCCTGATTTACACCCTCCTTCCACATCTCAAATGGTGGAACCTATGCCATTTTCCTCTTTTACTATTGAACGAGATCCGGGATTACGTAGTTCGATATGTGATATAGAATCTCTTGCTCAATGAGATGAGATAAGAAGAGCATACATTAATTTTGGCCCTTATCAACCTAAATTTTTTTAGTATCGAAGGACTTTATTTGGTAAACAATATCAACGATTTCAATATGCGTGGTTTAAACAATTTTCTTGGGTAAAATATTCCCCTTCAAATCATAAAGCATATTGTTTTCCATGCTTTCTCTTTGAAGATAAAAATAGCCCAGATAGTCGTTCTTCACTAACTACTGGTAGATTTGATAGTTGGAAGAGAGTTAATGATGGGGCGAAATGTGCATTTTTACTTCATGTTGGAGGGTTATCTTCACCACATAGCAAATATGTGGAATGTCTTCACAATTTAAAAAATTCAGCACAACATATTGACAAAGTCATTAATGCACTGTCGACCGAGGAAGTTATGAAGAATTGAATGCGTCTTATGGAGAGCATTCGAGCTGTTCGATTTCTTACACTTCAAGATGTGGGCTTTAGAGGTCATAATGAAGTCCCAAAGTCTTTGAATCGGGGGAATTTTGTTGAATTATTGAAGTTCAAAGCTGAAGGGAATGATGAGCTTTCAAGTATAATTTTAAATAATGCTCCAGGCAATGCCATGTATACTTCTCACATAATTCAGAAGGAGATTTTAAATATCTTAGCTAATAGAGTGAGAAAGATGATATATGATGAAATAGGGGGAGGAAAGTTTTGTATTCTTGTGGACAAATCTCAAGATGAGTCCAAAAGGGAACAAATGGCCCTTGTGTTGAGATATGTTCAGAAAGAAGGTTTGATAGCTGAAAGATTTATTGATATCGTGGGGGTTGAAAACACATCAGCGCTAAATCTTAAAAAAGAGATATCTGGTATGCTTGTTCGTTATAATCTCCCTATTGAAAACTTACGAGGTCAAGGGTAAGGCGGTGCTAGCAATATGCGTGGTCAATGGAATGGATTACAGGCATTGTTTATTAAGGATTGTCGATTTGCATATTATGTTCATTGCTTTGCTCATCAGCTTCAACTAGCTTTAGTTGCGACGGCAAAAGAAGAACCTAGTGTTTGGCTATTTTTCTCCCACTTGACTTGTATTGTGAATCTTATTGCTTCTTCTCTAAAACGTTTGTCTGAGTTAAAATTTTCACAGAAGAATGCCATTGAACGTATGTTAGCCAGTGGTGAACTACAATCTGGTAAAGGGGCTAATCAGATTGGTACTTTTCATAGACCTGGAGCTACTCGTTGGAGCTCACATTATGATTCACTGAGGGACTTAATGGATATGTATGATGCAAGTTGCACAGTTGTTGAGGATCTTAAAAAGAGTGGTGCAAGTCCACAAATACGCGGGCAAATTCACGGTGTGTTCAAAGCTATGAGGGAGTTTGAATTCATATTTATTATATTCTTAATGTACGAAATCATGGGGATCACTAACGTGCTCTGCCAAGCCTTGCAACGAAATACTCAAAACAATTTAAATTCTATGAAGTTAGTATCTACAACAAAATATCTTCTTCAAAAACTGAGACAGGATGGTTGGAGAACTTTTCTTGAGACCGTGACATCATTTTGTATTCAACATTGCATTTCTATACCGGATATGAGTTTTCGTTTTGGCGAGGGTACAGGTCGTCAATGTCAGCATCAAGATCACATCTCAGTTGAACACTATTATCACTATGATGTTTTTAATGCCATAATAAATTTTCAGTTGACAGATTTAGAACATCGATTTTCCGGGGGGATAGTGGAACTTCTTACCCTTAGCTCAGCTTTGGATCCTAGCGACTCTTTTTCATCATTTAATGTTGAGGGTATTTGCAAGCTTGCAGAAAAATTTTATCCCGGAGATTTTGACAGACAAGATATCCATCGCTTGCGATGTCAGTATATGCATTATCATCTTGATGTAGTTAGTGATCCCGAGTGTCAGAAAGTTTTTACATTAGGCGAGTTATGCCAACGACTGTACGTAAGAAGAAAGATTGATGACTATTATTTGGTTGATAGATTGATTTGTCTCATCCCCACCCTTCCTGTTTCTACGGCCACTACTAAAAGGGCTTTTTCCGGTATGAAACATGTTAAAACATCAGTTCGCAACTCAATGGGGGATGAATTTCTTGTCGATTGATTGTATATCTTCCTTCAACGGGATCTCGCTTTGAGTATTAATTTAGACTCCGAGATCGATGAATTTGAACCGTTAAAGACTCGCCGGGCAAAATTTACATAGATTTTTTGTAATTAATGAATGTGAATATTTTAAAATATGGGAATAATTTCAGTAAAAATTCTTTATTTTATCGGGAATAAATTCTATTGTTGAACTAAGCTTTATCATGATTTTTTTCTTATTTTTATAATTTTATTTGATTTTTTTATGGACTTTGAGTTATTGTTAGCCCACCCCTTCGAGTAAACCTGGTTCCGCCCTTGTAAATGGATAACTTTTTTATCGTGTAAAAAAATCATATCCAAACCCGACCCGTTATGTTATCGTGTCATGTCGTGTTCACTCGTTAATACCCATTAAGATAATAAATTATTTTGAATTATATTCAAGTTGACATATTATCTCATTTTTGAACCCAAATAAACCCATTAATTCATTAACATTACTAAATATCTCATCTAGTAATATTCATTATGATTAAATTAACAATATGCTACATAAATTATTTACAAGTTCCAAAAGTATATCTTATTTACTTAAATTAATAGGTCATAACGGATTTTATCGGCTATTAACGGGTAAAGGGGGTCAACCTTAACTCGACCCGTTAACTATCGTGTCTTATTGGGTTGGCACTGATATGACCCGAACCCATTATGGGTCCACCCATTAATTTATAATTTCGTGTTGATTCGTGTCATGTTATCATGTCGTGCCTCATTTTATCAGGTCTAGGTTCAACATAAACCCCATAGTCTACATAGGTTTTTTATGAATGTAATACGATTAGTTCGTCATGTCAGCTAGTCGGCCCTAAGGATAGAAATAACCAGGGTATTCGAAATTCATTAAAACTCTTAAGTGATAATTTTGAGAATTAGAATGTAAGTGAGTTTGATCCCCCTAATAAGGAAGTCCTTCACGAGTAGGTTCTACTTCAAGGAATGAACTGGTGGTATACACGTAGACATAATTAATAATATCCTCCTCAACAAAGTCACTATCATTGATTGTAAGACCAAAATGCGTTGACTATTCAATTATGGAGGATAGAGGTTCCAGAACTATCCAAGGTACATAATTGAAAGATGAAAGTTTGTTTAGTTCAAAGTTGGGTGATTTAAGCTCACAACGAGAAATCTCACTTTGTAAGGAAATTAGGATATTCAACGGGTTTTTAGTTTAAATGGTGGTGAGGGATGCCACTTTAAAATTAAAACAAAGTTAAAATATCACATGTTTATTTTGGAATTAATTATATTTTCAAAATTTATGGTTCTCAGATTTCAAACTGGAATCTTCATTCAACCCACTTGGTTCCATCTTAAAGGACAATAAGTTTATTGACATGAACTATATAGATTGGAATAGAAACCTAGGCATTGTCCTTACTATTGAGGACTTTAAGTTTGTTTTGACTGAAACCTACCCTGTCAAGATTGAGAAAGGGGCACCTAAAAGAGATGTTCAAGCCTATTATACGTGGCAAAAGGTTGATCAGATGGCTCGGATCTACATATTAACCTTTATGACCAATGCGTTGCAACGAAAACATCAACACATGTAGACCTGTTATGACATGATTATGAACCTCGGGGACATATTTGAGGATCAAAAGTGTGTCACAAGGTTAGATATTATGGCAAGGTTGGTCAACAACAAGATACCGAAGTGTACTCTCGTACACGAGAATATTCTTAAGATGATGTCCATCTTGGGAGAATTAAAAGTGCTTGTATCTAAAATCAATGGGGAAAACTGAGTTGATTTTATGCTCCAATCACTACCGGGGTCCTTTAAAAAGTTTCATGTGAACAATTTTATGAATAAGTTCGATTATCCTTTGTCTCACCTTCTTAAAGAATTCCAAGCTATGGAGAATATCAACATGAATAAGGGGGTGATTCAGGTTACTGAAAAAGACCCATATCCTTCTATACCTAAAGGCAAGAAGAAGAATAAGGAAAAGTCTCAAGGAAAACCTTGGGTTGTCAAGACGAACATTAAGACTCAAGGGAGGGCAAGAAGCCGAAAAGTAAATGTTATATCTTCAAACAGTAAGAACATTGGAAGAAGTGGTGCCTGATCCTCTTAGCATAAAATAATGAAAATAATAATTTTTATGAACAATTTTTGACTATTTGTAATATTTGAGAACAAGTTGTAATATTTTTTTATTTAAGTTATCATAAGTTTTTGAATTTGAGTTAAAGTTGTGTTGAATAATATAAATGAATTATGACTTGCGAGTTCCTGTACGCAACATGACCTTTGTCACAACCTATTAATACATGTGAATTGAATTTTGAAGATTATTTAATAGATTTACCACAATACAAATAGTGGATGGGTGATCGAGTGGAAAAATCAAGTGTCCATGTAAATACGCTAATCGTTGTTATCGACTTTTGACCACAATACAAAAAACCTAAACTTTAACTACACTCTTATGGAGTATAGCGGCGAGTCTGGGTATCGAATCCATAGGGAATGTTTGATAGATTTTAAATTGATTTATTACTTCAAAAATAAAGTGTAAAAGATGATGATGGGGTGAGAAACGAAAAAGAGGGAAAATAAAGAAGTTAACTAAAACTAATTGAAAAATCAAGGTAGGGACACAATCCCCCAACTCCTAGTATGTTTCCCAGTACAAAACTAGTCGTAAATTAATTAATTGATCAAACCCGATCTTTACTACTCCCAAGCATTACATATATGAGGGATCGTAGCCTGCACCATATATGAGGGATCGTAGCCTGCACCATATAAGGACAAAATAAAAATCTCAAATCTGGCAATTTCTCACACTTCGAAAGCGTAAATAATTTTGTAACTGATCTGGAGCATGACAAAAGGACGAACCGGTTGAGGACAAATGGATGAACCGGTTCGGATTTCCATATGGTCGCCTCTTTTTCATTTGGATTTTTGGATTTCTTTCTCAATCTTCAAATGGGCATAACTTATTCACCGTAGCTCGGATTGGGGTACCATTTTTTCCAGTGTTCTTGTAATTGAAATCTCTTCAACTTTCCAGTTGGTCCCACCTCCAAAATATGGCTGCAAAATTATGAAAATGCCCTTGAACTCTCCATTTCTTGCTTTCTTTCACTATTTTGCGTTCTCTTTCTCACTAATTTACCTAAAATACTTGTAAAACACATAAGAGATACACAAAACACCAAATACTTGCCAAAAATGGTTAGTATCATAAATATGAGACAAATTCAATCTATTTACAATACACGGGATCATAAAAATGCCGAAATTAAGGGGATAATGTGAAAAATTTATGCCCAATCAAATCCCCTTAACTTAGAACTTTGCGTGTCCCGAGCAATGTAAAAGAATGAGAGTATGTGTTAAGGATCCTTAAAAATTTTTATTGGGATAGAATAGATCTTTCGCGGATAAGCGATTGCATTTAGCATATGCAACAAGCCGTTAAACCCCTAGGTTAGCCTAGTAGGACGAGTGATGTCTCATGCGGGTTTGCAGTGAATATACCCACAAAATTCGTTATTGACTCAAAGAAAAATCAAAATACTTAAAAATTGTACAATTTAAACTCTCCAAAAAATGCTCACCATAAATTCATATTCAAAAGAGTCTCAAATCATAATGTGTGTGCGCGAAGCCAAACACTAAACCTCCAATTTTCACCGATTGATCATTACATTACTTTTTCGAAAATTCATTTTGATTTAACTTCTCACGGATTCACTCACAAACGAATCACTCGGATTGTGGCTATTTTTCTCGGTATGCATGTTATAAAGAGTAAATATAATGGACACAAATTCACACATACAAAATTGAAAAGAGGAAAATATATAGTGAATAGATCTCATCATCGGAATACGATTATTGGAAAACAGGAAACATCGCCTCTTATACACACCATGTAATCTTTTTTATTATCTTTTGTGCCTTAGCTCTCCACGCGGTAGACAGTTCCGCAATTCGGACTCGGTGAGGACTTTTTCGGGTTATAAGGTGTATTTTGGTAAAATGGCAATGATAGGGAAATTCGGAATTGGAAAAATATTTTTATGATGCCGTTAGTGTTTTTTAGGGCTTTTGCTCATTTTTTTTTCCTATTTTTTTTTCTTTTTCTTGCTATTTTTGTTGACCATTCTTCTATTTTTTTTTCGTGCCCCTTTTTATGCACTTTTCGGACTTTATTTGATGAATATTCGATTTTTACAATTGCGGGCTAACTGAATTTTTCGGGTTATCAAATGAAAAGAAAGAAAAATTATTAGGCTCAACTTGGTTTGCAAAGGGGAATTTTTCACAACTTTTTATGGCCAATATTTTTGGGTAACAAACGAGGGCCTATACCCCCTAATTTATTTATTTATTTTAAATTCCAATTTTTATTTATTTTGAAAAAAAATATTTTTCGCTTTTCAAATTTTTTCAATTTTTTGGAAATTTTTGAAATTTTCTTAAAAAAAACACACACTTGGAAAGAACATGTGATCGAATCAATGAAACTAACCAATAAATGGTAAGAATATCCTACACCCCCTAACTTAAATATTGCATTGTCCTCAATGCAAATCAAAAAAAAATATAAAGAGAGGAAAAGAAAGATATTACCCAAATGGAGCGATTCCCGATGAGTACGAGTCTATTGAATCTACAAAACATATTAGAACCAAGCATAAGAAAAAGAATAATGATACGACGCAAATATTGCATATTTTCGCTCTATATCTTTATGCATTCTAGAACTTTTACGATCCTTAATGCCTATATTTATGCTCATTAACCAGACAACCTCATATTTGGATATATACATGCTTTGTAGAGATTAATTGTGCTTTTGTAGGTATTGGAACGCTAAAAGTGAGGAACCATTACATTTTGGAGAAGTTTCGTCGCCGGACGCTATTTCAAGGGCATTTTAGTCAATTCACATTTCATCTCTGGTTCTGGCCATTTTCGTTTGCAACCCTTCTCCCCTCATGTTGCACCAAACAAGACTGAGAAACAGAGTCCCGGTCGATCGTGCTTCTGATGTCAGTCGACCGCGGTTTGGCATTTTGCCTTGGATTGAAGACAGTGGGCTTTAACTTGAAGGAACCGCGTATACCAGATATTTGTTGCTTCGATTCTTTTCGTTTCTTTTTCCTTTATTTCTATTATAACTTACTATATAAACCAATTTTGGTTTCTATTTTCAGTGATAATTAGTTTTTAGATAGTTTAGCTTATGGTTAGGGTTTTGAGAGCTCTTTCTTCTTCCTCATTTGGTGTGACACCCATTTGGGTTTGTAAGTTGTACTTTTCTTTAACCTCTCCATTAATATAGTTGTTTTAGTTTAATTCTTGCTTTGTTAATTAGATTTATATGTTTTATTTAGTTGCTTTCTAGTGTAATTTTACCTTGTTTATTTACCGCGTTTTTATCATGCTTTCTAGCTAAATTAGTCTAGGTTGTGTCGAATTGAACTCACCTAGGTTTGACATGTTGCTTTATTTTGGTGATGGAGTTTACGGGTCTATTTCGATTGCGTTGTCCTAGGATTTATGCCCAGGAGATTTGACAGGGTATATCATGTATGCTCTGTGCTTACGACCTTGTGTGCGTAATTTTCGGCGTATTTGTTGACGCCAAAATCTTATTAGACTTTTATGTGAATTTAGGGGTGTGACAACTCTTGATTTAATTAACTGTCGAAACGAGACGCGGTCTTAATAACTTGTCGACCCATGTAACCATTTTATACTAATTAACTCGGGTGAGGGATATTCGACACAACCTATAGTTTTATTCGCTTTGTTAATCTAGTTTAAATACACTTGCCTAGATTAATCTTTCCCTTTTTGCATCTTTTTCTTTTTGTTTATACTTATCTTTTACACTTTTATTTAGGATTATTAAACCTTATAAATTCTAGCAACTCGTCTCTGTGGATTTTTCGATACCCGGACTTGGCCTCTATACTCACTTGTTGAGTGTAGTCATAAGTTTAGGTTTTTGTATTGAGGCGGTGAACAGAAAACAACGATCGGCGTTTGACGCGCGCTTCTTTTCACCCTAGATGAAATAACAAAAACATTAACTAATTACTCTAAACTAAAAAAAAAAGGAATAAATAAAAACTACTAATTACAACCTACAATCTGAACATCTAATAAATCATATACTAGAATTCGAAAAATTTGAGGGTCCACCCAAAATACAATTTGACTTTGAGGGATAATCGGTGTTCCCTCAGTTTCATGCATGCCTCGCTAAAATAAGAATTTCGTTTGAAAAACGGAGGCATGTGTGAGGTGGAAAAAATGAACCATCACTAATTAAAATTTTTAAAGTGTTGATGGGGGATTGGGGTGCTAAGGGGGACAAGTACAATTAGAATCCAAGAAAAATATAATCACTTCCCAAAGATTTTTCAAGTTGTATGAAATGCGGGGTACACAAAAAGGAAGAGTCCATCTTGGAAAACAATTCAAGAAAAAAGTCATTGTCGGTAAAAGGTTTTAACGTTTCAAAAGTTTCAACCGACTCATAGGAATCTTGCGGTATTTGTAATGGTTCAATAATGATGAATGAAAATGGTGATGAGATAAATCCAACCTCAAGTGATTCGTCATCACTTGGAGATTGATTTTCAAGGGAGCAAGACTCACTTTCAATGAGATGTTCTTCAAAAATTTGAGGTGACACACAAGTTTCAACCCCCTCTTTATTTTCCAAATTGAAACGCATCTCATCGCAAAGTGAGATCATTTTCTTAACAAGACCAATATCTCTCGCACTTTAGGTGGAAAGAAAATCGAGTGATTGTTTGATTAGAAAACGCATTCTTTCTTCCAAAGTAGGATTCCTTGGCTCTATAGCCTCGGAAGAAAAGTCGGCATTGGATTTGAATAATGCACCCAACTCTTGCTCCCCAAAATGATTTTTTCCCGATATTTGTTTTCAAACATTTCATATTCATGAATTAAAAACCACTCACCCATTTTAATAGGTCAAGGGGGAGATTTTTGAAAATAAAAAGATTGAAAACTTTTCCCATATGAACCATTATAATTACATAACTGAGTATAAAAAGGCATGATTGCCGAATAGTTTGTAAACGAGCAATCCACGTAAAGAGGTGTGCAGTTGAGGATTCAATGTTTCTCGACGCTCAATTGTGCAAGCCTGCAAAAAAAGGTTAAAAGAAAAAAAATACAAAAGAAAAATATCTTACGAAATATTAAATCAATTATAATCTATAACAAAACACTCCCCAACGACGGCGCCATTTTGATCGAGTGGAAAAATCGAGCGTCCTTGTAAATACGTTAATCGTTGTTATCGGCTTCCGACCACAACATAAAAAACCTAAACTTTAACTACACTCTTATGGAGTATAGCGGGGAGTCTGGGTATCGAATCCATAGGGAATGTTTGATAGATTTTAATTGATTTATTACTTCAAAAATAAAGTGTAAAAGATGAAGATGGGGTGAGAAACGAAAAAGGGGGAAAATAAAGAAAACTAAAACTTATTGGAAAATTAATGTGGGGACACAATCCCCCAACTCCTAGTATGTTTCCCGGTAAAAAACTAGTCATAAATTAATTAATTGATCAAACCCGGTCTTTAGTACTCCCAAGGATTACATATATGAGGGATCGTAGCCCGAACTATATATAATCAAGAGATGAGTAAAGCGGTGTCGTATTAGCTACACGCGCATTGCACTCTTAAGCATCCCGATTACCTAGGGAAAACGAGATCAAAAGTTCTACAATGATTTTGATCACCATAATACACGATATAATCAATTATTAAATTTAGAGAACTAATTTTATACCCATGCAAATCACATCGGGTTGGGTTCATGCATCTCAACCCTTATAAATCTAGCCTAACATGGTGAAATTAGTGAAAACTATGTTATCAACGTTGCATGAAATCATAATTACATGGAAAGAGAGATTAAACATGAGAAATAATAATAAAGGTATTGGAAATAAAGGTTATCAAGATTGAAGAACAAGACCATGCAAGAAGACATCAAAGGTTCAAGAAAAGCTAGAAAAGCTCTTGAATTAAAGGTGTAAAATATGTAAATTCTTCTCCTAGATGTTCCTACTTATTATGGAGAATTTACATGAATGAAATCTGAATAAAAAGAGTCCTAATGACTAAATATATAGGCTAGAGGTCATTTAGAAGAGTCTCCAAAATATAAAACTCTTTTGGCTAAAAGATAAGGACAAAATAAAAATCCCGTATCTGGCAATTTGTCACACTTCGAAAAGGTGACTAATTTTGTAACGGATCTGGAGCGTGACAAAAAGGCGAAATGGGTGAATCGGTTCGGATTTCCATAATGGTCGCCTCTTTTTCATTTGGATTTTTGGATTTCTTTCTCAATCTTCAAATGGACATAACTTCTTCACCGTAGCTCGAATTGGGGTGCCATTTTTTTCAATGTTCTTGTAATTGAAATCTCTTCAACTTTCCAGTTGGTCCCACCTCCAAAATATGGATCTAAAATTACAAAAATGCCCTTGAACTCTCCATTTCTTGATTTTTTCAATGTTTTGCGTTCTCTTCTGCACTAATTTGCATGAAATACCTGTAAAACACATAAGAGATACATAAAACACGAAATAATTGCCAAAAAGGGTTAGTAGCATAAATATGAGACAAATTCAAGCTATTTACAATACACGGGATCTTAAAAATGTCGAAATTAAGGAGATAAATGTGAAAAATTTATGCCTAATCAATGGTGGAGAGTAACTGAATATCTGATAATCATGTAAAGGGCGTTTTTGAATTCATTAAATAAGTATACAAAAATCTTAAAAGTGATAAAATTTTGTGTCCGTGCAACAGTTGCATGAAGGAAAAAAATTAGTCTTTAGGAGACGTTGAGTTTCATTTATTAAAGTGGGGAATTTAGCAAGACTATAAGATATTGACATACCATAATGAAAAGAATGTACCTTATAGCCCGAAAGAATTAGCAGTACCCGATCGCGTAATGGAACCCCACCGAGTGGAAGTGGCACATAATTCACTAACACATCATTTTTGGGTCGCATTTTTTTATGTAAGTACCTTTTTACTCTCATCCTTTTATATGCGTAGTTGACTAAATTCATCTAAATTAATTTTAAGGTTTAAAATTAATTAATAACCCTACAAATTTGGTTATTCCTAATTAAATTACAAATAGGTGTATTTAAATAATTTATGTACTCGAGATTACTTTTTTTACCCCTATTACTTAGAGGAAATTAATTGTAGGCCCCTAAACATGAAAAGTTATTTTTAAATGTTGGACTCCATAGAACTTGGCGATTGAGATTTGATATTATATGTCGCGGACTTAAATTAAGACTTATTGACTTTCAAAAATTATGCATGATTATTAGGGTTGTACCTTGTGCATTAGAAGTACAACTTTTGACGCATTTGTCCTTATTATATGATATTTGTCACGCGAGCCTTATTTTTTCTATGTGAACTAATGTAATAATATTATAAATAACTTAGGACGTATTGTACTATTATAAAATAATTACATGTTCCATTTATGCAAGAGCCCAATGTTGATATTCATTTTGTCTCGTAAACAATTGAAGGGGCCCATGAAATTTCTTATTATTAGTTTCGTTGTCGAGTAGTGTTGGATTAGTTGAAGAATTATGACTCGTGGATATTTAAATCCTTACTTTACACTCTCACAATTAACCCTAATTAATTTGTCTTGACTATTACTTTGCCTAAACATAAGTGTATATGGGGGCGGGGGAGTCCTTATTTGGATTTCATTTCTAAGGGACGTCCCAAGCACAAGGTTCAGAGAAGGGTAGTAGTGACGACTCAAAACCTTAATAAAACTAAGATAGCCTTTCTTAGATGCTTTACTTTTTGAAAGGTTGTATGTAATGACTACGATCCCTTAGTTCTTATAAAGCATACTAAAATGTATAAATGATTCTAAATGATATGACTCGAGGGTGGGGTAAGTGGATTTTGATAGCTCGGGGGGAGTAAATATGTGTAAAATGTCATTGATAAATGAACATGAAAAATGAAAATCAATGGATGGGTGTCGAAAAGGGACACTCCGATCTTATGATATTTGAATTCCATCCATGAGAATACTAGGTGGGGTCCGAATATAAAACACGATGTTTATGATTTATATGTGATGTGTTATTTTGGTGCTGCATAATGGGGGACCGAGATGTATGTAATTATTTAAATTTGGTGTACCACATATTATTGAGATGGCCGAGAGGAAGGGGCACATGTCGGTTTCTTAAATAATAAGAATGTGTAATTAATTAAATGAGATAATCATAAAATATTACGAGGTTACGTTTGTGGGTTGGTCGCTCATTAAATTATAAACTGTGATTTTATCATTTATTCATATGAGGGTTTTGAGTTGCGTATCTAAGTTACTTGTTAGGGTTTTGTCCCATTTCTTATGCGTGGATCTCAGGTACTAGGACTGGACCTCCCGTGTAGCTTCCCATTCTAGTCAACCCTTGCTATATCTCTCTCATTATTCAAGATGTCAAGCTTGGAGACACTGTGGGTGTCTATCTTTATATCATAGTTAGTTAACCCTTTTATATTTCCATTTAATTTATTTGAGAGACTTTGGCTTATAATTTTGAGTGACTTTTAGAGGACTGTTGTTGATATCAAATTTAGTCTGCTGACATGGCTCAATTAAGTGAAGACACGTGACAATCTGCGTGGCAATAACAAACACTTCTGAACAACACCTTGACCCACTCAGATACTTCGAGCAATAGATTCTCTCTGAGGAACCATACTGTAACGAGGAACTCTGCTTCCCCGATCAACTCAGATGCTCTGACCAACAAGAGTTCTCCGAGGAACTTTAATACACCGAGCAACTTATGAGTACCGAGCTACTTAGGCGGTCCGAGCAGCTTAGGCGGTCTGAGCTGCACCTCGAACAGAGAATTAATAGCAGGATAACCAACAGATTAACTGCGCATTAAATGCTTATTATTATCATACAGATGTATACGCCTAATGGACAACTATGTATTACCCATTTCACATGTACAGCCTGAGGGCTATAAATACATTGTATCATCCTCATTGTAGGGGGACCGGGAATTTCTTGATTAAACTGGTAATCAAGAATTCCCAAACAGTCAGCAATAACAGAAACAGTGAACGTAGGCCATTCTTATAAGGCTGAACCACTTTAAAATCTATTTGTCTCATTTTATTTTATCTGTGATTAAATAATTAGATATAATTTAATTTTTTACATCAACAGATTGGCGCCGTCTGTGGGAAACGACTGGTAATATCATTTTTCATCAAAAACAATTCATTACAAATGATTGATAATCCAGAACCCAGCAATCGAAACGCTGGAAGCCCTCCAAATCCATCTGCTCCGCAAAACGTTCCAGATCTGGCTGGAATAATGACAAATCTGGCCCAGGGCCAGACAGCCATGCAAGAAACTATACGACAACTCATACAAACCCTTTATGGCGGAGTACCGACCCATTCAGGATATCGAAGTGTTTAAAGAAATACCCGTTTACTTTCTTCGCGTACTAGGCATACCGATTCATATCGTACTGAGGAGTCTGAAGGTTTTTTTATCAACCTGGACGAACTTCATCAGTACGAGCTAAAGATACTGAACAACATATCACTCTCTCTCCAGAAAGGACTAGTGCGCTAGAAAGGTTAAGCAGGGTATCTCCTTTTGATCGATTAGGTCCTAAGAGGAACAAAAGTCCTCCTAAGACTGCGTCGAGCGATGATTAGACTTAAGGGAAGGATCTGCCCAGTCGCGACCAGCTGCTCGTCAAGATAAATCACATGAAGCCACCTCAACACGATCAGTTGCTCAACCCAACATGCCCGAGGAAGGAAATGATGAGTGGAAAGGCTCTATTCAAAGGCTGGAAGACAGACTAGGGGAAATAGCTAAGGACAAGAACCCCCTACAACGAACTTTTGTTCAAGGGACACCCTATGTCCAGGCCATTGTGGATTTTCCCACACCGTTAAAGTTCAAAGCACCTGTTGTGACTCCCAAATATGATGGAAAGACCGACCCTGTTCTTCATGTAGAACAATACCAAGCTGCAGTCGATATCTATGCTGTTCTAGATGAGATGAGATGTAGAGCATTCTCAGGAACTCTTACCGGATCTGCTCAAATATGGTACAATAATCTTCCTCGGGGTAAGATCTCAACTTTCGTTCAACTGGCCGAGTTATTCATTGGAAATTTCTATTTTGGGGCAAAGCCAGTTAAACGAGTAACGCATTTGTTAAGTGTTAGACAGAAAGCTGGTGAGAGTACTAGAGATTATATAACTCGTTTTAATAAAGAGAAACTCGAAGTCATTGATTATGAAGAAAAGACAACGATTACCGCCTTGATGAGTGGGCTGCTGCCCAACAAGTTGTACTACACTTTGGCCAAAGATCCACCCAGAACCATGTCAGAACTGATGGCAAAAGCGGTCAAGATCATGAATGTCGAGGAGGCTATGGCTGTGAAGAAGAATATGGACGCCAAAGAAACCAAGGTGGAAGGTGATAAAGTTAAGAAGAAAGAGCATAAGAACAATGGTGGTGACAAACAATCAAAAACAAGGTCGTCATGGGAGGTATTGAAGAAATTTGATAATTACACTCCTTTGAAGATAGACATCAACCATGTTCTAGAAGAAATCAAGAACAACGAGGAATTAAACTGGCCAGAGAAAATGAAGGCAGACCCTGATAGGAGGAATAAGGAAAAATATTGCGTTTTTCACAAAGATCATGACCATATGACCAAAAATTGCATAGCTCTTCAGAATGAGATTGAAACACTTATTAGACGAGGAAAATTGGCAAAGTATGTTGATCGTAAAAATGAAAGAAGAAACAGCGACCGAACAAGAGAGAGGTCTAGATCTCCTCGTCCAGCAGAGGTGAACAAGAAAAGATACCATGAAGTTGATCCAGAAGATGACCCCGATCTTCCCAAGAGACCAAGGCAGCCAGAACGTGAGGTATTTTCAATACGCTTTGGGTCATTTGATTGTAATGTTATTACAGGTGGAGATGCAGGAGGAGGAGACCTTACTGCAGAGAGAAAAGCTTACCTCTGTGAGGCTCAAGCTTGCTCATACATTCAACGAATAAATCTAGCTGAGGAGGATCACCCGAGAAAGGTAAACAAAGAGAAATTGGTCATTGGTTTCTCAAAGAACGACCTCGCAGGTATTTTATATCCTCATGATGACCCATTGGTGATCAAAATGAGGATGAAGGAAGTAATGATTTCAAGAGTACTGGTAGACAATGGTAGCTCGGCAGACATCATGTTCTACTCGTGCTTCGACAGTTTAAATCTAAAGCTATCTCAACTGGAGCCTTATCATAGACCCCTCCTCGGTTTTATTGGCGAGAAAGTTTTTCCACTTGGGACGATAAAATTGGATATATTCATTGGTACATGGACTGCTTGTCGAACAGAAAAAATACGCTTCTTCGTGATGGATAAAAATGTTCAATCAGCCTACAATATCATCATGGGAAGGGTAGGATTGAAGAAGTTCGAGGCAGTGCCATCTACGGTACATCAATGCCTAAAATTTCCAACAAATTTTAGAGTAGGAGTTGTGAAGGGTGATAAAAAAGTAGCTCAGGAATGTTAATATTCATCTATCGAGCAAGAGGAACTGGAGGAATCAAGGAAAAAGACTACTACCTATCAAGTTGAGGAAGGTGCAGAAATTGAAACATTAGATCCTAGAGATGAGTCCCAACTCGTGAAAGTCCGGGTGGTGGAAGCTACTGAAAACATCAGTCTAGACGATGAGCACCCTGAACGAACAACTCAAATAGGTTCGTCGTTGGAGGCCTCACTAAAACAAAAATTGATAACTTTCCTAAGAAGCAGAAAGCAAACTTTTGCATGGAGTCATGAGGATATGCCCGGAATAAACCCAAATTTCTTATGTCACGAACTCAACGTGAATAAGGAGATCAAGCCAGTAAAGCAGAGAAGAAGAGTATTCAGTCCCGAGAAGAATCAATCTATACAGGAAGAGGTCAAGAAGCTCCAGAAAGCTTGCTTTATTGAAGATGTTAAATATCCAGACTGGTTAGCAAATGTGGTGATGGTAAAGAAAAAGAACAACAAATGGAGGATGTGTGTAGATTTCACTGACCTCAACAAAGCATGCCCAAAGGACCACTTTCCCTTGCCCCGAATTGATTAATTAGTAGATGTTACCTCGGGATACGAGCTGTTGAGCTTCATGGATGCTTATTTTGGATACAACCAGATTAAGATGAAACCTGAAGACAGGGAGAGTGCTTCTTTCATTACCCCTAGGGCAACTTACTATTATAATGTTATGCCTTTTGGTTTGAAAAATGCAGGTGCAACATATCAGCGGCTGAAGAACAAGGTGTTTGCAGAACAAATCAGTTGCAATATGGAAGTCTATGTTGATGATATGCTGACAAAGAGCAAGAAATCTGCTGATCATCTAGTTGACTTAGGCCAGACCTTTGATCACCTAGATAAATATCAAATGAAGTTGAACCCGACGAAGTGCATATTTGGAGTACGAGAAGGCATGTTTCTCGGGTACATTGTCAATCAACGAGGCATTGAAGCAAACCCTGAAAAGATCAAAGCTCTGTTAGAGCTGCGATCTCCAACGAAGAAGAAAGAAGTGCAAAGTCTTACAGGACGAGTAGTAGCACTCAACAGATTTGTATCGCGAGCAACTGATAAATGTCTCCCGTTCTTTAAAACGCTCCGAAAGACTTTTGAGTCGAATGATGAATGTGAGAAGGCTTTTCAAGACTTGAAGAAATATCTGGGAGCACCTCCACTATTGTCCAGGCCAGTGATGGGAGAAAAATTGTACTTGTATCTGTCAGTGTCAGAGAATGCAGTTAGCTCGGCATTAATAAGAGTGGAGAATGGAGTGCAAAAACCGATTTATTACACTAGCAAAGCCTTTCGAGGAGCGGAGATCAGATATCCAAGGCTGGAAAAATTGGCACTAGCATTGATCGAGGCAAGTAAAAGAATAAATCCATACTTCCAGGCTCATACTATAGTCGTATATATCGATATGCCATTGAGGCAAGCACTTCATAAACCAGAAAAATCGGGAAGATTGATGTATTGGGCAATAGAGCTCGGTGAATATGACATAATTTATGAAACCAGATCATCGCTTAAAGGGAAAGCAGTAGAAGATTTTATAACAGAGTTCACCTATCCTGATACCACCGAGGAGCAAAAGATGCTCACCGATCAACCTGTGGATGTTACAGAATCATCAAACCCAAGCCCAGACCAACTTAGGTTGGTAAAAGGGCAAGTAGATGTTACAGAATCATCAAACTCAAACCCAGACCAACTTAGGTTGGTAAAAGGGCAAGAAGTGATAATCGACGAGCAGCAAGAAATATTAGGAGAGGCTGAAAGGAAGTAACAAATTTTCCACCGAGGAACTCTGTCAGATCAAAATTTGAAGACGAGTTACCTATATGGAGTTTATATGTGGATGGCTCATCTTGCACAACAGGCTGTGGGGCAGGGATTGTTCTTAATAGTCCAGACGAGGTCGACATGGAATATGCCCTACGCTTCCAATTCAAAGCTTCGAATAATGAGGCTGAATATGAAGCCATGATTGCAGGTCTTAGTTTGGCAAAAATCATGGGGGCAGAGCAGGTTATTGTCTTCAGTGACTCGCAATTGATCATAAATCAAATTGTGGGAGTATATGCAGCCAAAGGAGAATTAATGATCTGGTATCATGCAAAGGCAAGGGAATTGGTATCAGAATTTGCTGCTATTCAGCTGGTTAGAATACCAAGAATGGAGAATGCGAGGGCCGACGCCTTAGCTCGATTAACATCAGCTACTCGTACCGAGCTACGAAGAACAATCCCAATTAAAGTTTTAGCTGGTCGGAGTATAGATGAAGATTTCACGATGAATTTTATTACCCTTAATTTAGGACCATCTTGGATGGATTCCATCAGGGCATATATTGAGGAGGGGGAATTACCAACTGACAAACTTGCACCCAAAAAACTGAAGTTTAAAGCTACTCGTTATGTACTGAATAATGGTATTCTGTACAGACGAGGAATTATAGCAGGTTTGCAAAGGTGTGTGCATCCCACCGAGGTGAAAGACTTTATTGAAGAGATCCATGAAGGGTCCTGTGGAGCCCATGTAGCAGGTCGAACGCTTTTGCAAAGGGTTATGACGCAAGGATACTACTAGCCAACGATGAGGGTTGATTGTATAGCCTATGCCAAGAAATGTGACAAGTGTCAACGCTTCTCCACTATCCGAAGAATTCCCTAAGCGTTGTTGACACCTATTACTTCCCCTTGGCTATTTGCTATGTGGGGAATTGACTTGGTCGGACCACTTCCAACGACCAGAGGAAGATTTAAATATCTCGTCGTCGTAGTGGATTATTTTACTAAGTGGGTAGAAGCTGAGCCTCTTGTCGACATAACGTACGAGAAGGTGTATCAATTTATTTAGAAAAATATCATCTGTAGATATGATCTTCCCCATGCATTCATTACCGACCATGGAACACAATTTGACAACGAGGAGTTCGCTACCTATTGTCATCAGTCAAATATCTTGAAGATCCACTCAGCACCAGGCCATCCCCAAAGCAATGGACAAACTGAAGTAAAAAACAGAACGCTACTAAATGGCTTGAAGAAAAGACTGAATGACGCGAAAGAAAATTGGATCAATGAGCTACAATCAGTACTATGGGCTTACCGAACTACTCCCCGAGCAGCAACAGGGGAATCTCCATATATGCTGGCATTTGGAAATGAAGCGGTTATACCTGCCGAGTTGGGTCTCCCGACACACAGAGTACTGAATTTTAATTCCCATGTCAGCGACTTAATGAGAAGATTGGATTTAGACATGCTCGAGGAAGTTAGAGAAGAAGAAGCCATCAGGAATGCTGCTTACCAACAACGAACAGCTTTGTTCTACAACAAGAGAGTAAAGAAGTGCGACCTGAAAGAAGGAGACTATGTGCTAAAGAAAGTGATTCAAAAGCACAACAAATTGGAAGCAAACTGGCATGGACCTTACCGAGTTACAGAAGTTGTTCGACCAAGAACTTATAGAATAGCAACTTTAGAAGGGCAGGAGTTTAAGAATGCATGGAATGCAGAACACTTGCGCAAGTATTATCAGTGATGTAAACTCTCATGTAATACATTTTCTTTAGTATTAATAAAGTGACGATGTTCTGCCCAGTTCTCTCCTTTTGTTGGAATTTTTTTGCGGAATACTAGTGCTACACACTACTCAGCAAAACTCAGACTACTCAAAACTATTCCTAAAAATGTCAACTAAGGTTGGTTAGGAAGTAAAACTATTCCTAAAAATTCCAACTAAGGTTGGTTAGGAAGAAAATCTATTCCTAAAAATGCCAACTAAGGTTGGTTAGGAAGTAAAACTATTCCTAAAAATGCCAACTAAGGTTGGTTAGGAAGAAAAACTATTCCTAAAAATACCAACTAAGGTTGGTTAGGAAGAAAAACTATTCCTAAAAATGCCAACTAAGGTTGGTTAGGAAGTAAAATTATTCCTAAAAATGCCAGCTAAGGTTGGTTAGGAAGAAAAACTATTCCTAAAAATGCCAACTAAGGTTGGTTAGGAAGAAAAACTATTCCAAAAAGTGCCAAAGTTGGTCGGTAAGAAAAAACCCACTAACTGTAGTTGGTCGAGAAGGAAAATTTACCGACCTTGGTTGGTCGGAAACATTTTATGAGTACGAGAAAGTGATCGAGCAAAATTTTCGATACTCGTAACTTTTTAAATTACTACCAAGTTGGTCGAGAAACAAAACATCATTAAGTTTGGTTAGTTGTCAAATGATTACCACAAATTCAAACTAGTCGACAATAAGTTTTAATCAACTCTAAGTTGATCGACAAATAACACAATGTTGTTATCTTTTTAACAGATATACATATATAAAGTGTTTTACAACCACAAGGCAATGGCAATCAAGATTGCGAACAAAAATAAAAGTCTTTCATTAAATCCAAAAATAGAATACATTGAGAATGAAATACAAATTAATTTTTACATCAAGATTCCTATTATATTGGTTTCTTCCCCTCTGCTTTTGAAACAGGTTCCTCGCCAGCAGGAGGATCGTTTAAAGCATACGGGGAGTTTATGAAATTAATATCTTTAAGCATCCTGATGTTCATCACAGATGGTCAATCGAGTAGGTGCTCGGGGCGAGATATTTCAGCATTGGAATGGAGACTATAATCGCCAAGGTATTTGGAAATCAAACACTGAGGGATTGCCCGGGCAGGGATCCAGCACATGTCGAGTTTGAAGGGTGGCACTAGCTAGTCGAGCAACCCAGGATTATGATAATCCCACAAGTAGTGACCTTGTTCCATTTGCAGTACACCCAGGGCATTCAACCACCCTTGTTTGTAACCTTCATTATTCGCATTTTGGATCCGATCATCCAAATGGTAAAGAGCCTCATTGTAGCCAGCCATCCAAAATTCTCTGGGCTGCTTGTGGAACTGATAAGTCAACCTTTCCAACTGCTCGTGAAGACTTTTTATAAAGAGTTCTTTATTCTCCAAGGCAGAATTCTATGCAGAAAGCTGCTCGTCCAGATTCCTGATCTTCTTAGACATCTCAGCCAATGCCTGGTTCTTTGTCATCAGTTGGAAGGCCTGGTTCTTCAGAGCAGATTGAGTTCTCTGTTCCTCGATAGTAATCCGAGCAGCTCTTGCTCGTCCCCGAGGAGCTCTTGCTCGTCCTCGAGTAGATGTAGAAGGGCCAGCTCTCTTCAAGGTTTCTAATTCATCCCTCAGGTTGGCGTTTTCGACCTCCAAGAAAGAGAATCCCTCGTCGTTCACAGGGACCAAAGCGTTTGAGGTGGAAGCTGCAGACTTCAACTGAGACACCTCTCTTTACAGGTTATTATTTTCCTGCTCTAATAACTCAGCTATTTGTCTGTGCTCTTCGACCTCAGCCTTTAAAGTTCTCTCCCTCACATCGTAAGCAGCAAACAGTTTATCGTATCCCTTATCAGCACTGAGTTGCTGATACTTCTTCTTGTATCCTTCGTGCAAAAGGGTTGTAGATTCCTTATATTGTTGTTGAAGCTCTTCAAGAGTTCCTTAGAGATCTTCAATCATTTCATAATATGCTACATTGTTAGCCACTGCACGGTCAAGCAGGCACTTCAAATACTGGTAGGCTAAAATTGCTTGCTCTGAAGCACCTTGACCGAGGATGTCAACGATTTGTGCTGCACTCATATCTGTATGACCAGCTTTGAAGTACTCATTGCATTGCCTCAATAATTTTGTATCATGAGCAGGCAATAACTCCATCTTGGCCATAAACTAGTAAAGGAAGAGAAAGCAAGAATCAATAAGAGTTCAAACAGAGCATGAAGAAGAGAAACAACAGTATGAATAGGCAAAACTTCAAATTTTATTACATCATAAAGGAGAAGTACAAAATTCAGAGTTACATTTGATAAAGAAAAATAAATAGAGAGAAAAATCCTAACAACTCTACACCTTTTCCTTATCTCCCAAAACTTTCTCGGGAGGCTGGGACGAGGAGTAGGTTGCTTGGATGGTACAAATGGTTGCTCGGGGAGTACTGGAAGTTGCTCATTTGAAACAAGGGATGGTTGAAGTTGCTCGTTGGTGGACTGTATAGCTAGGGAATGAGGAATTTGATCTCCCATCACCATGGAGGATTCCTCAGAGGCGGCTTCGTCCTCTTCTTCTTCTTCAGGAGTTGAAGGGGGGCCCGGGATGTGTTGCTGAAACAGGTTAGAATTTTCATCGACCTTCATCTCTTGCAGAGCAGCGATCCAGCCATCCCTAAAGTATTTGTGGCTACCATATTCCACCTGCGACATCATAGCAACCAGACCTTTATTCCACACCTTATCACAACCATTGCTGAAAGACTTTTTTAAAGCCAACTTCCTTTTCGCTTTCTCCAAGGAAAGCTTCTCGGAAAGAAGATCCTCGGCAGCCTTCAGATTATTCTCTATTTCCTCCTTTTGACGACCTACTTCACGGAGTCGGCCCAACTCTTCTTCAGCATTTTTAAGCTTACTTTCGAGCTCCCTAGCATTTTTGAGCTTCTCATCGAGCTCTTTATTATTCTCTTCCAAGTTTTTTATTTTCTTCTCCAAACCTTTGGAGACTTCAACAGCTTGGTTTCTCTCCTACTCGGTGGAATCAAGTTTCTCCTCCCAAGCAGCCTTATCATCATCATATTTCTGACGAGAATCTTTCAAAGACTACATCAGGCCCACCAAATCTTCCTCTACACCAGACGAGGAGCTTGAAGCTTTAATAGCTTCATCTTTCTTTAAAATGGTATTAAAACAGGTCACCAACTGGGAAAAGAAGATGATATCAAGTCAGTACACAAATGTAACAAGGGAAAAATGAAAGTTGAGGACAATGATACTTACAGAAGCTATATGACGAGCAGCTAATGAGGTAACCATGTCTCGAGAAATATTTTCTTCCATACCTTGGATCTCGAGAATGATCCAAGACTTCACCAAGCTCATGGCAGAGCTCGGGGCAACAAAAGTGGGAACACCACTTCCAGTAATCGGGGGCTGAGAGATGGATTCATCCAAATTGATCGAGGAGCTCTTCTTCAGCTTCCTCGGGGGAACAGGAATGGTCTCGACTAACGATGTAGTCTTAGTCGGAGAGATAACAATCACCTCGCTTGGAACAACAGCCTTGATCGGAGCCACTGGGGGCTTCTCGACAACCTTCACAGTAGTAGCCGTAGGGGGTGCATCAATCTTCTTTGTCCCCTCTTCTGGGACATCATGTTTACTTCTCTTTGCCTCTCCAGCAACAGAGGCAGATTTCTTGAAGATGGCAGGAGCTCTTCTTTTCTTCATTCTTTCACTCAGAGGGATATGAGACTCAGGTGAAGAACTTGCAGAAGCAGGTACTGGTTCTACCTCACTTATCACCGGACGAGCAGTAAAAGATGAGGTGTAACTCTTATACTGCAACAAATATGAAGCTGACCTGATATGCTCGTCAGCAACAGTTTGATGCAAACCCAAGATAAGTTTTAGATGTTTTAAATTAACTTATGCCTCTTTTGGAGACCTTCTTTTGCTGTCAACTGCAAATAAATGAAAATTAAAATATCAGTGATACATTTTATCAAACACAAAGGAAGAATAATTTCAAAAATAAAATAAAATAAAAATAACCTATCCCATTGCCATAGGGAGGACATCTAGGACCCTGGTACACATCATTTCCAGTCAGTGGAGGGTGTTGCCAATTTTTCTTAACAACCCCGTGCTCGAAGTAGTCCCTATTGGCATCTGGGAGATTGACCACTAAAGCCCTATTTAAAAACCTAGTTTTTAAATAAAAAGTATTGTCACCAACAGCCCATCTATAACAGAACATAATTTCTGGAATTCCTATACGAGTTCCATGAATTTGATTTAATCTATGAACTCCGTTAACTATTCTCCACGTATTGGGGGCTATTCTTGCAGGAACCACGTCAAAATATTGACAAAATTCCAGACATAAAGGGTTTGGGGGAAAAGAAAAGCCACATTCAGCGACAAAGAGGCTGGGGAACCAATATCCCTCAGCCAAACAAAAATAATCTGAAGGCTCAGAAAGTTCCTCCAAAATAACCCATGAAGGAATAGAGAAATCAGAACGAAACTTATCAAGCGACTCTACAGGGTAAACCATGATGAGTAAAGGAAATCAAAGAGAAAGAAGAAGATCTTACAGGAAAAAGGATGAGTCTGTTGACAACGAATGATGAAAGGGATGAACGCACAGGAGAGAGATAATGGAAAACTCAAAGAGATAAATTTGAAAAAGTAGAAGACGAGGGGATTTTCTGCAACGCTTAAATACCCTGTCTTGGGAATGGGTAAAGATAATGATTACAAAAAGAGACGGTTACGTTACCAGCGGCTAAAAAGACAAAAAGGGCGCAGGAATCGAAGCGGTTATAAAAATTCAAAAAGTCCGATTCTACGAATTTGGAAGGAGAAATAAATACAAAAGAAAATACTCCTAAATTTCAGGATGACCATTTAAAACCGCCATATTTCGAGAAAGAATATTCCACACTCCTCAAATTTAGAACTGTGAAATATTGGGGGCTTCTGTTGATACCAAATTTAGTCTGCTGACATGGCTCAATTAAGTGAGTACATGTGGCAATCTGTGTGACAATAACAAACACTTCCGAACAACACCTTGACCCACTCAGATACTCCGAGCAATAGATGCTCTCTGAGGAACCATACTGCAACGAGGAACTCTGCTTCCCCGATCAACTCAAACGCTCCGACCAACAAGAGTTCTCCGAGGAACTTTAATACACCGAGCAACTTATGAGTATCGAGCAGCTTAGGCAGTCCGAGCTGCACCTCGAACAGAGCATTAATAGCAGGATAACCAACAGATTAACTGCGCATTAAATGCTTATTATTATTATACAGATGTATACGCCTAATGGACAGCTATGTATTACCCATTTCACATGTACAGCCTGAGGGCTATAAATACATTGTATCATCCTCATTGTAGGGGGACCGGGAATTTCTTGACTAAACTGGTAATCAAGAATTCCCAAACAGTCAGCAATAACAGAAACAGTGGACGTAGGCCATTCTTATAAGGCTAAACCACTTTAAAATTTCTTTGTCTCATTTTATTTTATCTGTGATTAAATAATTAGATATAATCTAATTTTTTACATCATTAACTGTCTCAAGACATCTTATGTTGAGTTACATCTGTATTTGTCTTATAAACGTTTTATATTAGTTTTACATTTGAGGACTCTCTTATAGTTTCCAAATTTATTGTCCATTCTTTCGTTTGTTCTCTATATGTTCAGAACGATATTACACTGCTTTAAATATTTCGTATGATTTCATGTTTAGACTTGATCAACCTAAATGTTTAATTAGACGGGGTATCACACCTTACATGTATATAAGTTAGAATTGAAACCTTATCTCTATGTAAGTCGTTAACTTTGAAACACATAATTACAACAATATCACAAAAAGAACGAAATAGATTTGTTGGACTGTCAAGATTCTTGGTCAAATATGATTAAAATTTCCATTTCGCATGAGATATATTTGGGAAATAAGATACATAGGTTTGGAAAGTCTTAGATATCTAAGAGATCAAATGTAGAGGGTAGTTTGGTACTTGCAATAAAATTAATTAGACAATTTAGATTAGGGATAGGACTAGAATAATGGACAAAAAGTCAATGGGACTTTTTTCATCTTTGACCTCTAGTATAAAACTATTATAAAAAGTTTTTTTAACTTAACCACAGTTCTTAATGATATATCTGACTTAACCTCTAGTCTCTTTCCTTATATCCTAATTAGAGTTAGTGCCCAATGTTTTTTTAAAAAATCGGTTCCTAAGTTAGAGTTTTGACCAAAATCCTAATTTTCCATCCAACCCTAATTTTTTTGCTGGAACTCTAAATGTGCACCTCTTCACCGGACAGGTTTTTCTCGTGGGCAATCGAGACTACAACAAATTTATAATATACCCAAAAATTTAACATACCCAGATTGGTGTTCCACGAAACCAACTTTTTCACTCTGTTATGATGCTACTCTCGATTAATTTTTAAATTATCTCTCATTTTATTAAATATTTGATAAAATCTTAAAATATATGTTGGCAAAAGGTAGGCAATAGGTAAAGATATTATGAGATAAGGGGATTATTCAGTGTCTTGATTGAGGTGATGTAATTACACCCAAAAAAAATTCAAATTTCGAGCAACCAAAATAACTCATATTTTGAGTTTTCAAATGAAGTTGTTTTGACAAGTTAACTTGAGTCATACCAACTCAACACCAAGGTCGACCTCGCATGTTCGCTTGTGTAAGACCTCTTTTAAGAGTGGTGGATGGGTGGGTTGGGGGTACGAACGACAATTGTCAATTAAGTAAGGGCCCTTTTGGTTCAGTATTCAGAAAACTCGATTTGAAAGCTGTTTTTAAATACAGTTTTAAAATTTAGTTTTTTGCGTTTATAATTATTGGTGTGCGTTTGGTAAACTTGTTTTTAGATACAGTGTTTTGAAAATTTGACAAAACTGGCAAACATGTATATCTGTATTATACATATGTGTATGTGTGTGTGTGTCTATCTCTCTCTCAATATATATATATATATATATATATATATAAACATAAACATATACATAAAACTTTCATACATACATGATACATGAATGTTGTAGAGGGGGATTGCAGGTAATTTTAAGATTAGCAGTAATTCCACATTAACAACAGTGTTTTGGGGATTAAGGCACCGTGGTAGCTCAGCCTGGCAGCTCAATCTGGCAGCTCGACGTGGCATCTTAGCGCGGCAGCTCAAGCGAGGCAGCTCAGCGTGACAACTTGTATTTTAGCTTGTTGTATTAGTCATATTGTATCTTTGTTCATATTGACTGTAAGCTATAATGGTTGTAATCATGTAACGAGAATAATAAAGAATTTTAGTATGAGGTCAAACGGTACTCGCGCGAAACCAGGCTTGACAGGGCCTGAGAGAACTTTCATGCTCTATCGAATTACCTCACCACAGGAACTTTAGAGGGACTTGGTTTGGAGGATTGAGAAGTGAGACACCGTTGGGGCTTGTCCTGGCCATCTTAGATACACCTGGTAAAATACCGAAGAACCCTAACCGTGGAACCTCGGACTGAGCAGCTTGGAGTTCCATCGGGCATTAGGCTATGAACGAAACAACCCTTTACTTAATGTCATATCTATTATAGGTGATGTCACTAGCCAGCTAAATAATGTCAGACATGAACTTGAGTAAACCACCGTGGTATTTGGGACTATCAGGCAGTTGGTGAACCACCTCTGTGACAACAACCCCCTGACACATAGTGGTTAAGCAAAAGGCATGTCTTGTCATTTAATGTTTATGACATCGAGACAACTAGAGCATCAGGAATTTAATGTTGTGAAATAAATTATGAGGGATATCTTTCATAGTCTTTAATGACTGAGTTGCCTCGGAGATGGTGTAGGGGGCTATTTAAGGACCTCAGCCACCCCTGAGGAGAAGGATGATCTTTTGAGAGTTTGAGAAGTTATTTCTAGAGAGATTACACACCAAAGAGGGAGTTATTACAAACCAGAGGTCTTATTCACTCACCATTATCATTTATTACGACGCTTTTAACACGTGACAGAGATCCTTGAGAGTGTTTTTGGTGTGTTTTTTCTGCCTACCAAGGTGTATCTAGGGTGCTTACTTCTCTCCCCCTCTAGATAAGTTACTTCTAAGTTCATTACTACTTTCTGAGTTATACACGAAAGATTTGTGAGTTTAAACTGAGTCTTATCTTCATTGAGTTTGTGTTTGTGTTTCTATCACTAATCCAAGGGTTTAGCTAATTAACTTATAATCACCATACTTCAAAAGGGGTTACACCTCCATCTATAATCTAAAGTACCCTCCTACATTTGGCGACTCCGCTAGGGAGGCATTCTTCTAAGTAAGGAGTATGGTGCAAGATAATACTACTCGAAGGCTCAACTTTGATTCCATCCATCATAATGAAGAACAGGCTGCGAGAGAACTGGAGGCTCTAAGGGATGGGGGTTCCTCGAATAGAGGTACCTTTGGTTCAGGCGACGACAGACATTCCAGGGGTGACACAAGCTTCCATGCGTGCGGGGCTGGGACCCACTCAGGTGGCGTTCCTCATGAGTAAGTTTTATGAGTTTTTGCAAACTCCGGCAGCTTCAATAATGCTGGGAGGATTGGAAGTCAATGCCTTCGTAACACCAGGGACGGCCCCAACGGCCCCACCAGGTGCAGGTGTGGTGGGAACGGTCCCAGGAAGCATACCCTCTGTTGTGAATCTAGTCGTGGGAACCTCAGGAGTTTTAACGGACCCAACTGCGATAATTGTTTCAGCTACCACGGGTACCTAGCCCATGGTGCCATTGGTTGCTGCCCCAGTAGCATCACTCATGGAGGAAATGAGAAAGGAGATGCAGAAAGAGATGTTGAAGTTCATGCAAGCCTCCTCGCAATCTGCTGGAGAGGTAGCTTCGGTTTATGATGACTTTTGAACACCCTATCCTCAGGAATACAACGATGAACCCTATCCAAAGGACTATATTCCTCCTATTTTTGAAAAAATACATAAGAAAGGGTGGGAACCCGAAGGAGCATATTAGGCGCTTTGTTGAATATTTAGGGGCACATTGTAATAAAAAATGGCTTAGGCTGAGGGAGTTTTCTAATTCCTTGATCGATAAATCCTATACCTGGTATTCCCATTTATCTCCCAACAACGTTTCTACATGGGAAGAGATGCACGTGTTGTTTGTCCAGAAGTTCTTTCTAGCAGAAGATGAGTTTACTTTGACCCAACTGGTAGGGAAAAGTAATGACCTGGGGAAGAAGTGGTGGCGTATGTTCGAAGGTTCAGGGAAAGATCCCTCGACGTGAGGGAGGAGGTGAAATAATCAAAGTTGTTGCAGATCTGCGCTGAGGGGCTGCTTCCTGAGTACATCTGCTATCTTATCAACGAGACGCGTGAGGGGACTTTCTCGACGTTCTTAAAAGCAGGGAGAAATATCTCTTTGGTGGTGCGGCCCAATCCGGTAGTGGTGACCATGATGTTTAGGCATCCGATGCAACCCGTAGGGGAGAGGTCTCAGCCCCCACGGGTAGGGTACACAGAAGGGGGAGATAGGGGCAAAGCACTGAAAAAGCACTATAAGAGGAAGTTTGGAAGAGACATGGAAGACCCACCACTATTGCCTTGTACAGTGGAAGAAGCTGTCAGCTGTTACAATGCGATGGTCCAAGGGGGAACGGTCTATGAGCCAAAGGGCATTCCTTCCTGAGAGCCTGATGCAGCAATGAAGGTGAATCCAAAGTATTGCCAGGTTCATCGGAGGATCCAGCATCCAATCGAGAGCTGCTTTACGCTGAGAAGAATCATCGACAAGTATGTGAAGGTAGGGACATTGAAAATCCCTCCACAGAACGTCAACAACAACCCCTTGCGAGCACATGGGTCCAATCTCGTGGTGGCCTATAATGACGAGGCTGAGAGAGGAGAAAGAGAGTCAACAATGAAGAAAAAAGAGTACGAAGAGGCTCTAGAAGATTGCACAAGGGGAATGACTAATGTAGTGTTGGCTTATAATGAAGCAAGCGTCAAGGATATGGAGGAGGTATACAACGTTGAAGGTGAGGAAGTAGACCCAGTTTTAGAATACTGTGTAGTTTTAAAATCCCCAAAGTTCACCTGGTTCTTCGACCAGGTGGGGGTACCGAAGGAGAGTAGGTTGGAGATAACCTAGGCAATAATCGATATTACGAGGAAGAACACAGTTCCTTCGCTGAGATGGAAGGGACCCATGGTTCGGTTGGTAAAAAAGTTTCTATCAGAGGTAACCTTCAGCGATGCAGATAGGGATGTAAGGTTCCCTCACATTAGGCCGTTATATGTGACTGCCAGTGTCAATGGGTTTATCTTCGCGAGGACTTTTATTGATGGGGGAGCTTCAATCAATATCATGCCAATCAACTCTTTCCACGCAGCCGATATTCCAGAAGAAAGGTTGGTCCCCATGCCTTTGGTAATTTCGGGGTATGATAATCAATCTTCCAAGTCCATTGGGTACGTTAATGTTGGGATTGTAATGGGGAATTCGAGTTCCCATATCAAGTTCCACGTGATAGAGAGTGAAACTTCATATCATCTATTAATAGGGAGGGTATGGATGCACAACCAAGGGCTAGTTCCTTCTACGTACCACCAATATGCCAAAGAAAATGTCAAGGGCACGGAGGTGACCATTAGGGCTACAAAGAGGCCCTTCGCTATTAAGGAGGCTCACTTGGTGGATGCAGTATTTTACACAGAGTTAGAGGAAGATGTCTGGGTCTTGACAAGAAGAATGGAGGGAACATGAGTTCCCTCGATCAGAGAAAGGATGGGGCCCTTAAACGAGCAAAAGAAGGAAGTTACGAGCAGCATAAGGGAAATTGCTGAAGAAGCTCACCAGGTAGTCCCACGGTCCCAAGGCATCTCGAAGCAGCTCAAAGACAGAATGAAGCCCAAAATGGATCCGATAGAGCATGAGGTCCAATAACAAAGCGTGTTATTCCAGTTCTCAGGAGAAAGAGTGGCTGAGGCTTCTAGAGAGAAGAAGAGGAAGGCAGTCACCACTACCAACAGACAATGTCAGAAGGTTGTTACCGAGGAAGGGAAGATGGTGTATCGATTATAATGGTGTGAGCAGGCAGTCGAGGAAGCTGATGATAAGGTTGACCCGATATATGAATACTTTTTGGTGGATTAATGGGGACAATACATGGTGATAGACAACTCCAATATATAAGAGTTCGTAGAAGATGTCGCCAAAAAGCCAGACTACATGGCAGATCAGCCAAAGCCACAAGCACAAGAGTTGGAGCAATTGAATCTAGCAAAAGAAGGGGAAGATCCAAGGCCCATCTTCATCTCGAAGGACCTCAGCAAAGATAAATGAGAGGCCTTAGTTGAGTTTATTCGGGAGTTTATAGATGTCTTCGTATGGAAATACACAAAAATGGAGGGGCTAGACGAGGAAGTAAGCTGCCACAAGTTGAATGTAATGCCTTCGGCCGTTCCAATGAAGCAGGCAACGAGAACGTATAAACCTGAGCTAGATTTAAAGATCAAGGAAGAGGTTCAACGCTTACTAACGGCAGGGTTCATCACACCGATACAGCACCCACTCTGGTTGTCCAGTATTGTCCCAGTGGGGAAGAAGGACGAAAACTAAATAAGGATCTGCGTGGACTTCAGAGAATTGAATAGAGCTTGCCCTAAAGATGAGTTCCCTTTACCCTCCATTGATAGCTTAATAGATGCAACGGCTGGTCATGAGATGTACAACTTCATGGATGGGGATCTACGGTACAACCAGATCAAGATGGACCCCTCGGATGCAGAGAAAACGGTATTCAGAAACCCCGTTGGGTAACTTCATATACAGGGTGATTTCGTTTGGACTCAAGAATGCTGGGGCGACTTACCAAAGAACAATGATGGCTATATTCCATGAATTCTTTCATAAATTTGTGTAATTCTATGTAGATGATTTGGTCATTAAATCGAGGAATGGGGAGTCCTATCTGAGCGATTTGAGGAAGGTGTTTTCTCGTTATAGGAAGTTTAAATTGAGGATGAATCCACAGAAAAGTGTCTTCAGAGTGACAAGTGGGAAATTCCTAGGCTTTGTGGTTGATAGACAGGGGGTGCACATGGATCAGGACAAAAAAAGGGAGATCTTGGAAATGCCACGTCCGAGAACGGAGAAGGAGTTGAAGAGTTTCCTCAGCAAAGTCTCCTACCTTAGGAGATTTGTGCCTGGATTGGCCAAAATAACACATCCTTTTATGCAGTTGTTGCGGAAAAACACGAAGATTAAGTGGGAGGAGGTTCACCAGGAGTCTCTGGACGGACAGAAGAAACAGCTCGTTTCGCCACAGATCATGGTTCCCCCAAAAGCAGGAATACCGTTGTAGTTGTACCTCACATCCACCACGAGGTCCGTGGAAGCTTTGCTGGCACAAGAGATCGACGGGTAAGAACGACCAGTCTATTACCTCAGCAGGATCATCCATGGACCAAAAGTCAGATACAGTAGCATAGAAAGGCATTGTTTAGCCTTAGTCTTTATAGCGCAAAAACTTAGGCATTATATATTGTCTTTTATAATTCATATTGTAACTAGATGTGATCCTATTAAGTATTTGCTTGCAAGAACGATTTTGATTGGTAGGGCAGCTAAGTGGTTCCTCATCCTATTTGAATATGACTTGAAGTGCGTGGTGCCTCACGTAATCAAAAGCCAGGCATACGTATATCTGTTGGTTATTTTCCCCTCAGGAACATTCGAGCCACCTAACGAAGATATTCTAGGAGACAATTTGCAGGCCAACCACCTAGACGCAACGGACGAGGAATGGATAATGCAGTTTGATGGGTCATCAACAGAAAAGAAAGGAGGAGCAGAGGTTATTCTCTCGAAAGGAATGGAGGAGATTTGCCTTTCTTATAAGTTAGATTTCCCTTGCTTTAACAACAAGGCAGAATATGAAGCTTTGGTGTTGGGATTACTAGAGGCTCTTCAAAGGGGGATTCGTTCACTTTGCATCAAGGGGGATTCAAACTTAGTGGTTTAACAAGTGAATGGAGAATACGCATTGAAACATATGAGCCTGGCACCATACAGAACAATCATTCAGAGGCTCCTCAGCGAGTTCCATCGGGCTAAGATCAAGAGGCAGCCCAAAACGATGAACTGCCACCCAGACGCATATGCCACCATTTCCCAGAAGATGATCATGAGGAACGATATAACTATCGTCATGATCCAATGAAGAACAGATCCTTCGATGGTACAGTCAATTCTACCAATGGAAGGGGATGGGGACTGGAGGGGAGAGATTAAGAGACAACTGGAGGCTGGTGAAGGAACGATGGGGCTTAGAGAATTAGCCCAGTACTTTACAAACCAAGGAAACCTCTACTTCAGAAACGCAGGAGGATGGCTATCGAGGAGCATCGGTCCAGAAGAGGTAGAGAAAAGATTGAAGGAAACACATGAAGCGCACTGTAAAATAACTGAGATACCCCTCTACCGGAGGATTCAAAGAGAGGGGTATTTTTTGCCTAAGATAAAATAGGATGCGGCAGAGCTACAACGGAAGTACGATAAATGCCAGTTATTCTTCGAGGCAGCGGAATGTCATTTCATGGAGGCTCAATCTGACTCGAGGCAACCCTATATTGACTTCATTAAAGATGGAGTTATCCCGACGAAAAAAATTGATGCGATGGGACTTCGAAAAAGGTCCCCGAGATTCTATGTTCAAGAGGGGTAGCTTTATCGAATAGGATACTTCAACAGGCCTTTGCGTTATATCATGAGAGAAGAGGCAGCAAAGGTCCTCAAGCAGGCACACGATCTGGCTCACATAGGAGGGGCCAAGTTATATGACCAGTTGATGACTTTGGGATACTATTGGCCAATGATGGAGAAAGATTCGGCTGAGTTCGTGCAAAGATGCAAGGCTTGACAACTTTATGGAAATATGATTCATGCCCCGTCAGTAGACTTACACTCCCTGGCAATGCCTTATCCTTTTCACACCTGGGCGTTCGACCTGGTAGGGGCAATACACCCTTATTCGAGGGGGAAGACAAAGTGGGCTGAGGCGATACCACTGAGAAGGGCAACAGCAGGAGTGGTGAGCAACTTCATCAGGGAATATATCATTTGTCATTTCAGGATCCCAAAGGTTATCCTTTCGGACAATGGAACCCCTTTCGTTAATTCAGAAGTAACAATGCTCACAGACAAATACTCCATTGTCCATCATACTTCAACGGTGGCATACCCAAAGGGAAACGGTCAAGTCGAAGCGACTAACAAAACTTTGGTTAATATCTTAGCTAAAATAATGGAGGACTTCCCAGGATCGTGGGATGACAAAATACCAGTCGTTTTATGGGCCTATCAAATGACTAAGAGGAAACCCACGGGGTATACACCCTTCTCTCTAATTTATGGGGCCAAGGCGATTCTCCTAGTAGAGTTAGGAATCCCCTTTGCTCGATATGCCTTGCGAAGTAGCATGCTTCCCCAGAATAGACATGTGGACGAACACAGAGACAATGCGATGCAGCACTTTCAAATGTATACGAAGCAACTCTCCAAAGCGCATAATAACTTAGTGAGACCAAGAAAGTTCGTGGAGGGAGACCTCATATTGAAAGAGGCAGTGAAACACATTACGGGGCTTCCTCTTCCCAAGTTTGCAGCAAATTAGGAAGCACCCTTTATTATAAAAGAGGCTCATGAATCAGGTTATTGCTTAATCTCTAAGATGGAAGAAGACAAACCATTCAAGATTAACACTAAATGGTTGAAAGTCTATCATGTGTATGCAGTTATGTTTGACCAATGATGTAATTGGCTGTTATGAATACACAAGTTCTTTATTTTTATTATGATGGGTGAACAAGTTCTTCTTATTATAGCTCAAGAAGAGATGAAAGAATTACAAAACTTCAGAATCAAAGCAAACAGTTGTAACACAGAGATGGCCTAAGAAAATAAGTTTTTTTTTCCATTCATAAACTTTGGTGCATTACAAAATTGGGAGCTATCGCTCAAGAATTACATGAGAAGAAGAAAAAATATACATATACAAAAACTCATTGGCCCAGGAGAAACCACAGATCTGGAGAAGAGAAAAAATCTCCAGGAAGGCCCAAAGAAGTTGCTTGGCAAGACCGTTGAGCATTAATAGAGACCTCCAACCTTGTTTGCGCCTGTGTGCGCTCAATCAGGAGTTTCTCTCATTTCGACTTCACCGCGCGTAGAGCTTCTTCGAGGTCCCCCACCTCTTTGTCAATAGTTTCAAACAGAGGTGCTAGCTCGGACAACTTGGCCTCGTCGGTCCGCTGATCCTCCTGATATTTTTATAAGAGCTCCTTCTAGCTGTCCAACTGTTGGTTCTTCAAAGTCTTTAAATGTGCGATGAGCCAGTCAGAATGGAAATCGTCATGACCTAACTCCCTCAGATAACCCATGAATTGGTAGAGGAGGGGTCTGGTAACGTTTGCAGTCAGAGTATTAACGATTTTAGCAATGACGGTGGCCATACCTTGAAGCATATGGCTCATAACTGATATATTTGAACGTAGGCAGTTCACCGTGAAGGTCTCAAGATGATAACTCACAAGTTGCTCAATTGCCAAACAGTGGTTGGCAGGCATTTGGGGAGAACGTTGGAGTACCATCAGGTAGAAGGCGGGAGGATCCAAGTCGGGCAGAGGAAGCTCGCACCCAGATTTGCTCTCCGCAGCAGCACCTGTCATGGAACCTTTATCATTATGGCTAGATTCTTCGGAGGAGACAAGTTCACGATGTGGCGAGGCAATGGGCGAAGGAACTGGTGGAGAATCCTCCTGAGCAACCTGAAAATAGTCAGAGAAAATACAGAGTTATAGAAAAACCTTAACAAGCATTTTCGTTGTTAAGTCACCGATATAGGTGGAGTTTTTGGAAAAAATCTTAACAAGTGTTTTCGTTGTTAAGTCACCGATATAGGTGGAGTTTTTGAAAAATCTTAACAAGTGTTTTCGTTGTTAAGTCACCGATATAAGTGGAGTTTATAAAAAAAACCTTAACAAGTGTTTTCGTTATTAAGTCGCCGGTATATGTGGAGTTTTTGAAAATCTTAACAAGTCTTTTCGTTATTAAGTAACCGATATATGTGGAGTTTATAGACAAACCTTAACAAGTGTTTTCGTTGTTAAGTCACCGATATAGGTGGAGTTTTTGGAAAAAATCTTAACAAGTGTTTTCGTTGTTAAGTCACCGATATATTTGGAGTTAATGAAAAATCTTAACAAGTGTTTTCGTTATTAAGTCACCGATATAGGTGGAGTTTTTGAAAAAATCTTAACAAGTGTTTTCATTGTTAAGTCACCCACATAGGTGAAGTTTGAGAAACTGAGAAGTATAGAGAAATGAGCAAGGTACCTCAGCAGCAGTAGGAGTGAGAATGGGAGTCACCACAGGGGCCATGATGGTAGGAACCGTTGGAGGCGAGATCCTTGTCTCAGCAGCTTCAGTAGGGCCCTTGGTTGAAGAAGTTTCAACGATAGGTAAACTTCCCTCGCCAACATAAGGTACTAAATCTAGCACGGGTGAATCATCGGAGGGAGATACTGAACCCTCAAGAAATGACTCAACGAGAGCAGTAGCATCGGCCGTGGCCTTGGAGGGAAAAAATCCACTAAGGGTAAAGGGCGGAGAGAGACTTGGGGAAAGATGCGAATGTAAAACCAAGTGTTAGACGCAAGGAGTAAACACAAAAGAATAAAAGGTAGGAATTCATCTAACTTACCCCCGTTATGGCACCGAAAAGAGGAACCGTAGTAAGGGGTCTGGTCAATGCAGGCGGAAGGAGAATGTTGGCTATCAGTGACGCCACTTCCACCTAAAACGGCCCATCATATTAGAGATGATAAACCAAAAAAAGGGAACAAATAAAAGATGTAAGACTTGGCAGGAAAATTACCTGCGAGACACTCTCCTCGACCACAATAAGGGGCAGAGGCACCTCTTGCTCCGATGGTAACTTAGAGGGGGCAGCAGTAGTTCCCTCTGGTTGACCAGGCATCTCAGCAGACTTAACAGTGGTAGCCTCCGTCGCAGCTTCTTTGGCCCGTTACGAGGATAAATGGAGAGAATAAGTGAGACTTATCAGGGGATTGGGGAAGAGTAGTGTCTGCGGGAGAGACACCGTAACGCCCCCCCCCCCCCCACCCCCACCCCCCACCCCCACGAAGCGACTTACGGGGGGACTAGGGGGACAGGGCCTTTCTTCTTTAACTCCCTACAACAAAACATCTTCTTGTTAAGAAATGGTAAGATGCAACACACCTTAAGAGAAGAGGAATAAGAAATAAAGAATGCACACATACCTCATATCCAGAGGAAGAACGAGAAGGTACAATTACTGGTGAAGGCGGCGAGGAGGCAGCAGCAGAGGGAACTGATAATGGAGGTTTCTCGAGTATTTGTCTCTTCTAGGTCTTGGTACCCAGCGTTTTCTTCCTGGAGCCCGTTGCACCACCAGTTTCAGGCACCCTCATCCTTCTTCTCCTTTTTGTCGCTGGCTCTGTGGGATCAACCATGATCATGGGAAACGCGCTCGAAGGAGGAACGACGATAGCGCGTCGTTGAAACTCAGCATGAATTCTATCAACTTCATCTTGCACCTGCCTCCTCAGCTGTTCAGCCATCTCTGGAGACATATGAGGGGGAACGGAGGCAATAGGGAAGGCCTCCAAGGGAATTTGCATTTGAACTTGGGCCTTAGACTTCGCCTTCTTGACAGGTGGCTCAGAAGGCCCTTCACCTGTGGCATCTTCGACCGAGGGGGCAATTGGTTTGGGGGTTGCAACGGCCTTGGGTTTGGGCGTGGCAACAGGGATCATGGGGAAATATGGAGGAAGTTTAGTGGGAGGTTCTTTGGGGGTCTGGCATAGAGGGAACTCAACCCCGAGAGCGAAATTTCTCTTCAACCCCAGCTCCAGGGCAGAAAATAAAAGAACTGGAGGATACACGGGATCCCCCTCAATGAATTCAGCAATTTGGGCTAGTTGCCTCGGCAAGTACTATATCACAAACAGAGGGGTCAAGTCCCCTTGCCTGGTGATGCTGGGGATGGTGACTCGCCCAGCCAATATAGAAATCACTCCCCACATGGTAGTTGAGGATAATAGAGAACATGCCTCGCCAAAAGACAGCTTGGGGTTAGATAATTGACACACCGGGTGAGGGGACCCTTGATCGAAGCCAAATTGACAGCTGCATCGGTTGGGATTGTAGTGCTCGTTAGTGTATCCCCACTCGGTGTATGAGGGCAAGTATCCTGGTGAAAATAAAAGCACAACGACCAGTGAGAGGTCTTCAGTAATGAGGTCTACAGTGGTTGGCTGGACCACTCTTGCCCTATGTTTGAAAAAATCACAAGTATAGAGAAAAATATCCTCCTCATAAGGCCTCATTACAAAACTTGAAAATTCATCGATAAAGGAGGTCAGCTCCTTTCGGCTCTGCCTCTTATAGTAAATAAAGGAGTGAGGGGGCAGGATTGTTTCCCCCGAGGGAGGATGGTTAGTCTTGGTTGCTACGGCCGGGAAGCGGACATAAAGGAAGCCCATTATGAAGACGCAGTTGGCAAGAATGGCTAGATTGTAACGACCCATAGATCGCTCCATGTCAAAAAAGTCTCTATCAAGCCATGTGTAGAGGGATCCTAAGGCAATTGCAGCCGGAGGGAGCTTGATACCCTGGGACAAACGGAGGGATATGTTGATGAGATCCCTCTGAGGCTAGTCGTTGGGATTTTCCATTAAAAATAAGCGAGAAAGAATAATAAGGATATAGGTAGGAAGCTCTAGCAATGTACCTTGTCCAGAGACAGCTTCAGAGGAACTACCTTTAGAAAAATCTTTGAAGAAATAGTTGACAAGAGGAGTGAAGGTAGCTTTGTTTGAAGTACCAATGCACCTTCGGCATATACGGTCCAACTCCAAACGGTCAGCAGTCTCTTGTACATCCAGGGCTTCATCGGAGTAGGGCTTATGGCCTGTTGCCTCAAGGCCTAGGAGCTCGTACACGTCCTCCAATGTTATTATAAATTTGCCCCATGCAGCGATGAATGTATGAGTGGTAACGTTCCAGCGAGATACCAGCACGGGGAAGGCAGCATTATTTTTAGAGAGGGTGAACTCACCAAACCACTTGGCCCAATGAAGCCCAATCTTAGTGAGGATATCAAGATGGGAACTCTGCATATAGGAGTTCCAAGCAGAAAAATGAGTAGGAGAGCCTCCAGGACCTTCAAAGTCTATGTGGGACCATGGGAAGTCCCCTCGCTCAAGGCAAAATCTGAGAGCCCCCTCGGGAGGTAGAATGCCCCAGTCATCAGTATTCTCATCTTCATCACCAAGTGTCATGGCATCATACTTGGCATTAAAAATGAAACTCTTACAAAACCCAGCGAAGTCATCACCCTTGCCAAAAATGGGGGACCGACGGTAGAAACGCAACTATTATTGACGAGCAGCAGTCAATGAGGCGGCGGAAGAGGTGGTGACAATAGGAGAGGCAGGTGGAACACTGGTGGAAGGGGTGGCAGGGTTGCTTGAAGAAGTCATTGCAGACAAAAGATATAGGGAAAATCTGGGTAAAGAAGGTTTGGTATGAAGGTGTAGGAGCACAATCGCAGCGTGTGGCACAAAAAATGAGACAAGGAGGAGACTGAATAAAGAATGGGGCAACAATGGAGGTCGCACAGAGTTTGCACAGAGTTTCTCTCTCTATGGGAATACAGGAGCTTGAAGAAGATGAAAAAAAGAGAAGGGTTTAAAAAAAGAGACGTTTGAAACCTTTTAAACCTGTCGTTTGAGTTTCCCACCACCGCACATGCAAGGCCGCCTATAATCATTTCCAACGAACACGTGGCACTTCGAGAAGTATTTTGACAGCTGAAAAGACAACGCTACGTCATCTAAGAATTGACGTCTGGGGAATAGAAAGGGATGCCTTCCTAAGCAAGTTCGAGTTTTGGCGCCAATCTTTTATCAGACATATCTAGTAACTCCCAACGAAAAAGATGCCCCAACGGTTTAAAAAGCTACGATGTCCCCTTGCCACAAGTCCAAACGTTGTTTAATTTGTGACTCAGTTACATCGGGGAGAATTTATGCTTTTCGAACATAGCGAAGCATTACAAGGGAGAATTTCACTTATCAAGAATCAGAACGAGTATTTGAGAAGGTTAGAAAGCCTTTCGGGAGAAGTTCGAATAATGAAGCTAGAACAGTTGAAGCGCAGTATAAGGAAAAAGTGACAATGTCCCTTCGTTAAAGCCCCAACAAGCCGTAGTGCTTCGGCTCAGGTATATCGGGGAGAATTTTACTTTTTCCTGAAGATTATAATGCTACGTTTCTAACGAAGGAAAGAAGGCCAGAATTTTTACACACAGAGAAGATTCATCGGATTGAGAAGTTACGTGCAGACATTTCTTGCTCCAACAAATCTCTCCACAAAGGGGAAAATGTAGAGGGGGCTTGAAGGTAATTTTGAGATTAGAAGTAATTCCACATTAGCAACAGTGTTTTGGGGATTAAAGCACCGTGGCAGCTCAGCGTGACAGCTCGGCATGGCAGCTCAAGCGAGGCAACTCAGCGTGATAACTTGTATTTTAGCTTGTTGTATTAGTCATATTGTATCTTTTTTCATATTGACTGTAAGCTATAATGATTGTAATTATGTAACGAGAATAATAAAGAGTTTTAGTGTGAGGTCAAATGGTACTCGCGAAAGACCAGGCTTGGCAGGGCCTGGGAGAGCTTTCATGCTCTATCGAATAACCTCACCACGAGAACTTTAGAGGGACTTGGTTTGGAGGATTGAGAAGTGAGGCACCGTTGGGGCTTGTCCTGATCATCTGAGATACACCTGGTAAAACACCGCAGAACCCTGACCGTGGAACCTCGGGCGGAGCAGCTTGGAGTTCCATCGGGCGTTAGGCTATGAACCAAACAACCCTCTACTTAATGTCACATCTATTGTAGGTGATGTCACTAGCCAGCTAAACAATGTCAGGCATGCACTTGAGTAAACCACCGTGGTATTTGGAGCCGTTAGGCAGTTGGTGAGCCACCTCTACGACAATAGCCCTTGACACACAATGGTTAGGCAAAAGGCATGTCTTGGCATTTAATGTTTATGACATGAAGACAACTAGTGCATCAGACATTTAATGTTGTGACATAAAGTGTGAGGGATGTCTTTCATAGTATTTAATGACTGAGTTGCCTCGGGGATGGTGTGGGGGGCTATTTAAGGACCTCAACCACCCCTGAGGAGAAGGATGATCTTTTGAGAGTTTGAGAAGTTATTGCTAGAGAGATTACACACTAGAGAGGGAGTTATTACAAACCAAAGGTCTTATTCATTCACCATTGTCATTTATTACGAAGCTTTTAACACGTGACAGATATCCTTGAGAGTGTTTTTTGTGTGTTTTTTCTGTCTACCAAGGTGTATCTAGGGTGCTTACTTCTCTCTCCCTCTAGTTAAGTTATTTCTAAGTTCATTACTACTTTCTAAGTTATACACGAGAGATTTTTAAGTTTAAACTGAGTTTTATCTTCATTGAGTTTGTGTTTGTGTGTTCTATCACTAATCCAAGGGCTTAGCTAATTAACTTATCATCATCATACTTCAAAAGGGGTTACGCCTCCATCTATAATCTAAAGTACCCTCCTACAAATGTATACATATATATACACGTACATCGTAAATTATGAAAGTTTTATGTACATGTATATAATTTACGATGTATGTATGTATATATGTATACATTCATTTATCATGTATGTATGAAAGTTGTATATATATATATATATATATATATATATATATATATAATACAAATGTAAACGTACATACATACATACATATATATATCTATATAATGATATTGCATGTATAATTCACTATAAAATTATATACATACATGAATTGATAATATTTTTTAATACATATATATTATATGTATATTTTATATTATTTCATACATTAATAATGCATGTATAAAACTATATATAAGTATCATGTATCTATTAATAATACTATTTAACTTTATATTAATCCGTATGTAATTTTGTGTCCATGTACATATATATTTTTTATTTATAAGAATTATATGCATATTAATGTATTATGTGTGTATATTATATTAAGGTATAAATGCATTAAAATATTAAGAATGAATAGTTCTGAGTTGAAAAATAAAAAACAGAAGTTATAAAACACTTTTAACCTGTTTTCTGAAAAACTTGATTATAACACAGAAATATTATAATTTAATGTTTAAAAATAGGTTGTCAAATGTAAATTTTTATCAGAATTGTATTTAAACACAAAAAATAAAATTATAGTTGCAAATCAAACATGTCTTTAATGATTATAACTCAACAATTATAAGTATAAAATTTATCTACTCTTATTCGGTTACTCTACACTATGAGTCTCACTAGCAGTGAGAGGTTCCCTCAATGGAATTAGATAATTAAGTAAATTTAGTCTTACATAATATTTATTGTTCCGGGAATGTGTTGCAACTTTACAAGGACGATGCTTACCCGGGTACATAAGCATGCGAGTTCCACCCGGGCCTGTACTGAAATATTTTCTCCCAAGTATCTCATACATACGGATAGCATGAGAAAACGAACATATAAGAAGCCAATAGAACACCAACGCTTGTCAAAGCAAAAGCTGGTTTTTTGCCCAGAAAAGAAAAGGGTCAACATTTTAATATCAGGTGACTGGGCATCTGTTTACCATATTTGGAGTAGACAGCCTTCCATAAAAAAGAGAGCGGAGAGACCTGCCTTCACTGCAAGCTAACTAGCAATGGGGAAGAGAAAAACTCCAGTGGGAAAAAAAGGAGGAACAAGAAAAAGTAGAGTCAAAGACATTGTAGACGAAGAGGTCCATTTCCACTTTTCTTCATCTCCCTCGGTAATCCCTTCTCCATCCGCTATTTCTTTTTCTTTTCCAAAAGCTTCAAAAATGTGCAAGTAATGCGTGAAACTTTGTGCCGCATTGCATAGGAAACATATTAAAAGTTAATGAAGTATATAAAGTCACGTGATGGATAAGTTATTACTGTATTTTATGTGAGGTTAATGCTCTTACTATGGACCGCCTCTCTTCGGGTGCACCACAATATCTCCGTATTTTATGTGTAATTTGGCATGATTTGAGTTAGTATGATAGTACTTTCCCTATTGTAAATAAGGAAATATTAAATTAATTATGGCGTAAAGTTTAGACATGATTCTTAATTTCGAGACATCCAAAGTGTGAGAGCTCATAATTTGCTCATCTTTTTTTGTAGCTCAGCTTACCAATATATTCTTGAGCTGTATTAATGTTGAATGGCTATGAGCCTAACAATCTACTCTTTGGTATGATTTTTATAGAACCCTTTGCGAGATGAACTTGTTTGTGAGCTCACTCCCTTGCAATGGGAGACTCGAAATGTGAAGAAGTTTCCATGTTCGTCAAGACAGACAAGGAATGGTCGGACTGAAAAAAGAGATCAACCAATGAGTAACATTTCCACTGCAGATGAATTTCCTCAAGCTCAGGTATCGACTGAGGAAACAGCTCCTAACTGGTTTTGTCCATTGATTTTGTAAATTTCTCGGGACCATAAGCCAAAAGCCCCTATAATTAATTTAAATTAGTATTACTTACGAACTTAACCATTTCTTTTTTGCTGTATGAGTAAACCTTTGTTTGGGTGCACTTCTATTCCATTCTCCTCGCGTTGGTAGGATCGTGCCATAGTTCATAAGATCTAAAAACAAAATTTTCCACTAGATTTCTGAAAGTGCAGCTACTAATCCACCTACCATTTGATTTTTTTTGTTGTTGTTTCTAGGTCTCAAATTTTCTAGCTGAACCTAATCAAAATTCAAATGACTTCAATCAAAGGCATAAGAATTCATCTTTGTCTAGTAGTATTAATTTTACGGAGATTGCTGCACTTATGTCTAATGACTCTTCTGATTCCGATGAGGAACCAACTGTTGAAACTGGTTTGGTTATAGTGAACGGGTATAAAGTGAAGGAGGAAATGGCATCTCTCCTCCGATCCATGTTTGAAAGATACGGAGATATTGTGAGTCAATGTACCTTTGAGTCGATTTATATCCGTTCACGTCTACTCGAGGGGGTTTGTGCCATCTATCAGGATTTAGAAAAAAAGACATACATGCTGATCACACCTGTGGAGCTTAAATCTGTCCTAGCCGCTATTTGTGATCTTGAATCCACAAGGGTGAATGTTGGATGGCTTCGTAAAAGGCTGGATGAGATCAGTGAAACATTGCGAGTGCCAAAATGCTATTCGACTTTGAAGAAGGCACAGGAAAGTAACAGGCAAGCAATAGAGAGAAAGAAGAAAGACTTGAAAGCTTTACAAGATGAATTGGCAGGAAAGGAGACTGAGGATGAGAGGCTCAATGAAACAATACGGGACACTAAGGCCAAAATGAAAGTTTTTCTTCAACAGGTGTCTTTGGTTGATGGTCTTCTCTAGTTTAGTATAACTCTCCTAGTCTTTAATGTCCTTTTAATATGCAATCATATACGTTTCGAACCATTTGGGCTACAAAACTTATTTTATGTATTTTCTAGGTGATTCATATGTGTGTTGAAAACATTTTGCTGAAATACTCTTTAGTGAATGCATGTTGTTCTGGTCTTGATCAACAACTCTGTTTCTCTAGTTCACACAGCTAAATTGTTCACTGATTGATATGTGAAAATACAGCTACTACATACATATTTGACTCGCTCTCTCTCTACTAACAGGAAACTTCTCTGTCCTACTTGCGAGCTACAGCATCGTACTAATATAAAAATATATAAACCAAAATGACTACGCGTAACTAAAAAGATTGTAAAAGACTCAAATACCCTTGATCACCAGCTGTTATTGCTAAAGACGTTTACTGAGCTGTCAACCTGAGTTAGGACCATGACACATATTTGATTAAATGCTATGTGACTACAGGGTAGACTCTTCCACTGCTCGAAACATACAACAATATGACCCTAGTTAGAATTTTTCTGAAATGTGCATAAATGCTGTCTGATTAAGTGCTTGCAGATTTCATGCTGAATTTTTTATTAAAATTAGATTCTTAAATCTTCATTCTATTACAACGAGCTTAGACGGGTGTTATGGTATTTTTTAGAAGAGTCAAGTATTGCATACACGCTCACACGCACGCACACACAAACATAAACACAAATGCAAACACACACACACACACACACACACACATCTAATGTCTTCTTAATAACACCAGTTGTTCAGCAGTCAAAGAGATAGTACTAAGCTTAGAACTTCAGCAGCTACTAATGATGCATTATAGGTTGAATGGGTGCTTGGGAGTCACAATAGAGTTAGAACCATTCTGTAAATTCACGCCATGAGTCTACATGTCAACAACTGGCCATCCATCAACGCATCAAGTTCAAAAATTATGTTTGGTTATTGGGTAAACATTAGATGCTTACAGTTATGAAGCAGACGAACCAGTGTAATACTCCCTCCTCTCAATTAAGATTTTGCGAATGATAGCTTTGCAAAAAAATATTTACAATAAGTTTGTGAACTTAAATAGGGAGTCTTTACTTCGAGTAATTGGCAACATTTTTCTTTTACTATTATAAAATAATTTATTATACTTAAAAGTACATGGAAATTGATTTGAAGTGAAATTATAGAATCTCCCCCTTTCAATCTTTATCAAATATTAAATAGATGGATCCCAATTCTCATGGAGACGCACCAAAATGCTTTAAGATTATCACAAGTCTCAACAATGGATACAAGGTATGTAAATGTTTAAAAGATTAGAAATATAAAGAAAATGCATAATCATGGTAGAAAAATTATTTCCTTTGACGCCATAGTGATCTGGTCTCAAGTGTTGATCTTCCTGCAACTCTTTCTTATCTCCCCCCTCGAACCAGTTAATGGGGATATATTTCCCATCTTAAGCATCGACTTTGCGAATTGCTCGAAGAAAAGATCATCATTCTCTGCGTAAGTCTTTACTAACTCCAATGATGCTTCACTTTTAGTCACCAGAACTTGATCAGAGCTTAGTAGGCCCTTGGAAGCTAACAAGTTCTTGAAGTAGCTGTTATCAAACTTTGTTGGGGAAAGATTGTCCAAGAAAAAGAGGTTTTGGTCACCCCCTGATCTAGGGCAGCGTGTGCGTAGTTGGGCAGCATATGATTGTTCAAGTGCATAGTCCGGCTGCCCGTTGCCCGACTGGTTGTAGAGCCTTTGCCTAAAGCTGGTGCATCTCAAGTTCCCGATTGTGTGGCTTCCTGTTGGAAAATTTATCACAAAATTAAACCACCATGACCCATGTAAAGATATACACGAATTGACACATTTAACCTTGGTGTGGTTATATGGTGGTTGAATCGCCAATAGAGAATAGTACAGTGATTTGTTGATTAGGCAGACTCAATATGAATTTAAGCTTACAAAATGTGCAGATTTGTAAAATTTAAAATCAGAACCTTTCTCACTTGCTGCCCAAAAGTTAGGTGGTTCAATGTTATTGCAATAGCATTTATGTAGTCAAACTGAAATATATGCAGATTTTAAAACTCATTCAAGACTATTGGTAGTTAAGGCCTGTTTGGCAAACCTCAGCACTAGAAAATTATTCTGCTTTTTGAACAACTTACAGGAGGATTCCAATGAGGTAAGACTTGTGTTTAACCAAATCAAAAACTTCCCAAACAGTCTATAAATATTTACTTTATTGTTGATAATAGAGAGAGAGAGAGAGGTATTTCAAGTGCATCATTTATCCGCAAAATTTACCAGATAGTGCCACCAGATCAACAATGTTAAGTCCTTTTAGCTTAAATTTGGTAAGAATAGTCTGGAAAGTGTTGTTTGGAGCAGGAATGTTGTTGTTAGAGCCACTCAAACTTGCACCTCTAGAGTCTCTTCTTCCTAAAGGTACCTCCCAGTGAGGCCCACCACTCTGTTCAAACAAAATATGACCACCTTGTTAACTATATGGCCTCGTTAGGATAGATTATCATAAAGCCATTTTTTAACATAAAATTGATATTTTAATTTATTATATCCCAAATAAATCTATAAGACGTGACATTTAATTACCAGAACAGTAGAATCTCTAGCAGCCAGAGCCATGATATCAGCACAAGAGACAGTTTGAGGGCAGGCCTTCTCGAGCGCAGACTTGATATCGTCAATAACATTTAGCCCACGAATCGAATTCCGGTTGGGGTTGGAGTTTTTCTCACTGACTATGCTCCCACTGCTGTCTAGAAGTATTGATGCATCACACCCCTACATGATAAATAAAAGTTAGAACAATGACACTGCTTTAAAATCTATATTTTCAGTAAATGAATGAGGTAGTCACAAACAATGAAACCTTGACAAAGCAGTCATGGAAGTGGAGCCTAAGCAAGGAAGCAGCCATGCGAGCTTCTCTGGCAACAGCATTTGAAACGATAGACTTAACTATTTCTATGGCTTCTGGGCAGGAACGGTCATAGAACTGTGGGTAGAGATAACCACCATAACCATTTATCTTGTGAGAGAAGCAAAGTGGAGCAATAGCTAAAAGGGCTACTATAACCATGGCAAAACTCGTGGACTGACCCATTTTTGCGTCTAGAGGATAAGTGTATGTATGAAGGCTTGTGATGATGAAAACTGAGATAGGTTGTGTTTTTTATAGAGAGGACTTGAGATAGCATAATGGAGTTAGTAGATTTTCAGTTTGGGCCATTATGTATATACTTCTTCTCCATGATATGAAAGTAACGGAGTTGGCAGATTTTCAGTTTGAGTTTTTTCACCAGAAGTAATTGTTAAATTTACAGCTGTAAATGGGCTGGGCCTAGCCGAGCTTAACATTGATCATGCTTGGTTTGAAATGTAAACGAGCCTAAAAATATGTTCAAGCTTGCTCGTTCTACTTAAAAGAGCTGAGCTCGCTTCTAAGCAAACGAAAATGAGCCGATCTCTGAGTAGCTTGGTTGTTTTACACTAGTTTAGCATCTATATTGATAATCAAGCCGAATCCGAGCCGAGCTCGACAAGAAAAAGAGCTTAGAAATATGCTTACGCTTGGCTCGTTTTTTTACGAACTTGTCTCAAACAAGTTTTTTCACGAACGAATACTAGTCGAGCTCAAGTAGCTTGGTTCGTTTTCCAGCTCTAGCTAAATTGGGATTAACATATTAACGAATCTGCATCAAAGTCCAGATGGCTGATTAGGACACCCCATCTAATATTAGAGCCCTGAAAAGACTATAGTTACCCGAACTGTCGCTAATCTATGTTTTATTTTTTGTAAGACTCCGTCTACGAATATTATTTGGGGTTTGGTCCCTTTTAATTTTGGTTTATCGAGTTTAACCCCATGATTTTTCGCTCTTGGTCTTTGACCTCCTTTTTTTAAGGATTCCACCAGCAACGGTTAAACTATTGTATTGTAAGTCCAACAACCTTGGGGACAAAAAATTTATAACAACAATAGAACATTCCATCGTTGAATGTCAGTTGTACTCACGAAAACTTATTTTCCGCCATCTAATTGTTAGAATTCACTTTAATGGTCGAAAAGTATCCAAATCCAAAATAGAGAAAGAAGAAAAAAAGGCCATTAACGAGGTAACAAAATGTAAAATTCCTTGTAAACTATGCCAACTTATATATAGTTTCAAAGGACCTGAACGAGAATGTGAGGTCAAGAAGTCAATTTTTTTAATCAAAGCAACTATTATTTGTATCTCTGCCTGTGATGGATAGATAGTAGATAAACTAGTAACCTCGTAACCAAAGGGGCTTGCACCGATGGTTACCTAGGATCCTTGGCTAGCAAGAGATCAAACGTGAGTCTCTCCCCCACCCCCACCCCCTGGAGGCTTGAACTTGGGGCCAAAAAAAAAAAAAACTAGTAACCCTGTGATAGATTATATATAACCTATTATGTGTGTGCCAACAAATGTGATCAGATTCATACTGGAAGAGAAAAAACTATTGAGTTAGGCATTGGTAGTTTAAAAAATGCCAAGTAGTAGTGGGTAGAGTAGGAAGTAAGGTTATATTTGGTATTTCAAGTGCAGACCAAAATCTCTAGTATAGATTAAAAAATAACTAGAAATTTAATTTAGTTTTGATATTCCGTTAAAATTAGTTTATACAGATGAGACCTACCTCCCACTTTAAGACCTTGTTATTACCAAGAGTGACATATAATAAACCAATAGCAGAAAATAGATGCCAATGTTAATCGCATACTATATAGTGGTCTGGTGCATAAAAACAAAACTCAGATTCCTGTCACCATGTATGAATGGCACATTTGGTACAGTCTTCTCTTGAGAATATATATATATATATGAAGAAATTTGAGTGGTTCAACCAGATTATTTTGTTTGTGTGGTTCAGACATGAGTTTGAGTGGGAGAAGAAGCACCTGCTCTGTTGACAGACATAACTGATTGATCTCAAAGTGTCCTAACTAAAGGGTGGTGTGCTTGTATTTAGAGATAAATATATAATGAAGAATATGATTGCAGAAAAGCTAATCACAAAGCTAGCAGAAGAATAAATATTTATAATAAATAAAAAGGTAGCCAAATCAAGAGGATTGGAACTTTTATTACTTTTCATATCTGTTCGGGCTAAAAAATTAAACATATCTGTAACCATCTTTACAGGTGTTATTATAAAGGTCACAGTAAACAAAATAGAGAAATAAGACGTCAAAGGTTTCCCTGGCTGCACCGAGCCATAATTCTATAGGGAAGATCGTCAATGCTCTCAATGGCTTGATTGAAGTTGTCCTAACTCCTAACTAAAACCATTAAAATTCTGTGTCATCTATTTTAATGACAATTAACATTTACTCCACTTGAGTGACGTTACATGGAGCAATTAAATTGACTATTTGGTCAAGGTAAATCCACCATTGGTGTTGTCAAGCCCCCCTTCTAATGCTCACTCCAATCTCGTTCAGCCTATGCCTATTGTGCAAACCAACAATCAAATCAGTTTGGTCTTAAGACCAATGTGGCTTCAAGTGCTACAAAAGATGCTCACAAGCTCTTGTGAAATCCTGCGAGAAAAACTAAATGCTCACAACGGTTTGATGAAAATTAAGAGAAATTGGGTCCAAAGCGAATTTAAAGAGAGGAAGCATTTTTTATTAAAATTATTTCAACAATAATGGAGGCCCTCCTCCGTAGAGTCTTAATTGGAGTGAACATCCACTTAAATAGGATAATACACATATTTACAACACTCCGTCTGCACAATTTTCACCACTTAATGACTGTTGCCTCATTAAAAATTTAGTAAGAAAAATCCATTAGGAAAAAATCAAAGTGAAGAAAAAAGAGTACAACTTTTGTGATAATTGAATCGGTGTTAGACGTGCTTAAGGTTGTCTCGTTAAAACCTTTATTAGGAAAATCAGTGGGACAAAACCTAGTCAATGGAAAAAGAGTACAAGACACATATATCCCAAACCACATGTTCTTGTATCCTCCCCTTTGATAAAATGCTCCCCTGATTAATATGTTTAATTTTTCTGTTGGTGGAGTCGATGCATTCCAATCTCGTACATAAATTTTTGAAATATTGTCTTTGATAGTGACTTTGTGAAAAGAACAGCTTGGTTCTCACTTAAACGAACTTACATGATTTCAATTTCATTTTTCTTCTGAAGCTTGTGGGTGAAGAAGAACTTTGGTGAAATGTGCTTGGTTTTGTTTCCTTTAATATGTCCTTTGATTTGTGCTATAAATGTTGCATTGTCTTCATAGATGACACTAAGAACATCTGCAATGGAAGTCAATTGATAAGAACTACGAATATGCCGAATTAAAGATTTTAGTCATATATATTCACGGCTAGCTTTATGAAGAGCTAAAATTTTTGAGTGGTTAGAAGAACTAGCTACTAAAGTTTGTTTATTAGAACGCTAAGAAATAACAGTATTACCACTAAGAAATACATAACCTGTCTGAGATTGACATTTATGAGGATCAGAGAGATATCCAGAATTTGAATAATCAACTAACTTGGAACTATTAGTATTATAAGAATATAATAAACCCATGTTAGTGGTTCCACATAGATATTTAAGGATATGCTTGATACCAACCCAATGTCTTTTGGTTGGTTAAGAACTATTTCTAACTATACGTGAATAGTTAGATTTAAAAGTTTCACACTAATAATTCCACGGACGTAGCACATAATATGAGTGATATTAGTTCCATTCTAGCAAGTCAATGGTAATTATTTATTTCCAAGAGATTAAATATGAATACAATGTCCGGTCAATATACTAATAATGTACTGTAAGGACACAAATCTCCAATTGAGTCATTTGTTGTTTTGGCTCAATTTCGGACAAAAACGGTTGAGTCATAGGATAGAGTTCTTAATCATCCTTCAAGCCTATGACATTCTAAAGTTAAAGACGTAGCGGCCAAGATTAAAGCTTCATCAAACGCCGAGTTTGTTGTGCCTCATTTCTACGTCAACAACATGTGTTTCGTTTACTCCTAAGGTATGAATGTATTACATATTTATATAGGAGCTTGGCACAATTTTAATTGGGTGTAAGTTTTGTTTAAACTCATGTTTATTTTCAGAAAGTTTCTGGGCTAAAATTGAATTTTTGAACATTCTGGAAAGTCGTTCGATATTGTCGTTCGAACGAGTTTTTCGTTCGAACGAGAATATCGTTCGAACGAGGTTTGCCAATGACCTTCCTCTGGAACTTCGTTAGAAGTATCGTTCGAACGAGACTTCGTTCGAACGAAAATCTCATTCGAACGAGATTTCAGGCGGAAAATTTGTCTGACAGTTTTGAGCAGTTTTTCCCATGTTTCCACTTACCTTTACCCACTAACTTTTGGTAGAAGTTATATGTGCGGGAACCAAGTTTGAAAAACTAACTTTTGACACTTTCTAAACACCTTTTAGAGAGAACATTTTCGAGAGAAAATTTCCTAAGTTCAAAAGTTCATGTTTAAGTGTTTGTAGTTCAAGAACATTATTTGAAAAACACTTTCTTACACCCATAGTTTGTTTATTCCAAGCTTCCATATAAATATCTTGCTTGGAGTGTTTGGCACCGGGTTTACTCTACCGTGTTGAAGAGTTCATTTGGGTTTACTTCTACATCCTTCAAAGAAGAAGTCTCTTGTTTTGCTACGGCATTCTCACATGGTGAAAGGCACCATGTGTGGTTGACGGTGTTCCTAAAGTCTCATTGGTGAAGTCCAAGGTTCCGATGGAGTTCTGGGGTTGTCGACTAGGCGGAGGTTTTTACAAGAAGACGCGTCAAGGCTTGAAAGGGGTCGAGTCGAGGAAGTAAGTCATCTGTCTTATAATTGTAAAACCACACTTAGTGGACTTAAGGCTAGGGTCGTCCGGGGTTTTTTCCCGTTGTGGGTTTTTCCTCGTACATCGCGGCGTAGTGGTTTATTTGTTTATTTTATCTTTTGCAAAATTCACCTTAGATGCATGCTTAGGTAAAAAGATAAAATTTGGTTTAAATCACTACTTACTTAATTTGGTGCAAAATTAATTTGGGTAATGTTTATGTTAATTTAATTCAAGTCATTTCTTAATTTGTTAAAATTTGGTTTAGCCTAATTTGGTAATATTGAAAACATGACTTAGGCAAATTTCTAGGACTTGGATTGAATTAAGTTGGTTTAAGTGATATTAAAAATATGTGCATGTTTAATCTTATTTCATTTATTGGATAAAATTTGGTTTAGCCTAATTTGGTAATATTGAAAATATGACTTACGCAAATTTCTAGGACTTGGGTTAAATTTGTTTAAGTGAAAAATGTATTTGTTGATTAATCTAATTTCACTTTGAGTTTGTTTAATTTTAATTTACAGAAATTAAAATTTAGTAATTTGTTTAATTGAACCATCTCGTTTCCGCATATCTTTAAAAGGAAATTACTTTTTGTAATAAGTTTTTTAAATTGGGGGACTTCGCGTTTTCAAATTGGTATCAAAGCATTGATTGTGAAATCCTATCGTTCTCATGTACAAGTATGATACTTATGGACCAAACGTAATAATATTATAATAAAATGAAATATGGTATTGTTGTACCAAATTTATATTTGTCATCCTCTTTAGGATGGTATGTATATTTTAATATCCAAAAATCGAACATCGTGAAAATACTAAAATTATGTGTTTAATGTATAATAAAGCATTGCAAGACTTTTCAAACCATTTAATTGACGAATTAGTGTTTAATCAAAATTATTCTCGATCTACAGGCCGAGACGATATCTAAATATCCCAAGGTCAATCATTTTTTAATTCATTATAATTGGATAATTTTCATTTCAATTGACCTCTTCAGGAGCACATCCTTTTAAAAATATTTGTATAATGGCACATTGGCACATATAATTATTTTCATACGTTTCTTTATACGAGTATTTGTTAAGACGGTTGTACCCATATCCTTTCGAATTGCTTTAAGTTGTACACTGAACATCTTATTCGAATTGAGCATGTACTCCTTGACTTTGCTTAAGGTAAAGAACAGCCTTCTGGGATTTTTATAAGTATTATGTATCTAACTCGTGTATAAATAAGAAGTTATAATACTCATGAGTCTCATATATAATATATTTCAAAAATTGCTAAGCTAGTCAGATATTTGAAAAAAATTTATAGCCGTAAGATAATGGTATGTTCGTATAAAATCAATTTTTGATTTCTTCTGCAAACCTTATACCAGAGGTCATGAACTTCTTAACTAGTTTGTCACTTCGCTTTCTTATAGACACCCATTCGTAACCTTTAGGGTTAACGCTTTATGGGGTTTGCACTATAGGTCTGAATAAATCACGTTTATTTAGAGACTCAAATTATGCTATCATGGAACTCCCTCTTTTTTTGCCAATATATTATGCGTCAACATTTATTTATAGTACGTGGATTTATATCATTACCATTTGATTTTTATGTAGCTACAACATATATAATTAGGTCATCGATGATCATATTTTGCGATCCCGCCTTTCTATTGTATGTGTATAAGCATAGAAATCCCATTTAATATTAGGTACCTTTGCCTACCTCAGGGGCTTTATAGTCACTTCAGGGACTTGTGACTTTTCATTGACAATAACCCCTTCTGGGTTTTAGAGAAAGTGGATCTTTTGTTATTTGGTCATGATTTTATATAACCTCCATTACTAGGGAGTCAAGTAGTTAGGGCCTATATGTTTGCCACTCTTCTGGCATGCACTAAATTTATTTTTTACCGAATTTTTTCCAACAATAATTTTAGCAAGCACATTTGCAAGTAGTACATGTGACTACATCTAACATTTTAAGTTTTGTAATCATTTGTTGTTGCAATATCATTGTTCGCTTCATTTTTGCATTGATCGATACGGGGGATTTGATGAGACATGGTGGAATTATTTCACGATAATTATCGTCGTTCTTCAGGAATGAACCATTCTTCAAGAACAACTTGTACTTCAGGTACGTTATTTTCTCCCCTTAACGACAGGAAGAGTGTCTCATCAAAATATGATTTAATAAAATATATGAGAAACACTACATTTGTTATTGGTTCAATAGAGAGTGAATCATAAACACCATATATACATACCTTTGTGATAACAATAGTTATCAAAGATTGATAATTGTATAATATCAAATAGTTGAACCATCGAGCTTCAGACTCATTACAAAGTGCAATTCTACACAATAAATGTTGTATAATATAACCCCGTGAATAATGAAATGATTGTTTGCTAGTGTAAGCTTAAGACTTTCAATACTAGAAGTAATGCAAAATTATGTTTATTTATAAATATGGTACCCATGTATTCTTATGTCTATCAAGCAAAGTAATTCTCTTCGGGAGTTGCTTTCATATAACTCATCGCATATGAATAAGCGGGTACCACATAGCAACATCATAGGCTCTTCTGGAGTCTTATGTTCAACCATAGTTGAAGCCTTTACTATATTACACACAAAGTCTGAAAAAATTCTAGTTTTTCAAAATAGTGTCAGTTGTTTTATTGTCTACTAGAAAAATGTCACCGCATTCTATTACTTTTGGATTCATAACTTTAAGACGAGTAAACAAAAATTGAAATTCAATCCACCAATCGTATATGCATTGTAAAGAAAATGTAAACAAATCCGTTAACTAATAACAGTTTTAATAAAAACATAAAGATAATACTAAACTCTTCATGTCTCAATATTAAATGTTAATCCAGTGTTTTAGAAATTAAGGTTCTATTAAATGCATAATATCTAAAAAAATTATCCAATATTGTAGAACTTCAGGTATTATTTAAAATTAAGTGTGAATCTTCGGATTCATATAAAATTTATTTAAGAACTTCAAGTCTTCTTAACTTGTCTCTTCGAGATCCAGAAATATTTGGATATGATCTCTTATTCCTTTAATCCCCCACTTAGCCTCCTTGGGTTCTCGAATGCCCAGATGTAATAAGTATATAGTCCTCCTCGGCATGGAGCTAGAGGTGGTATTTCCACTCTTCTACCTGGACATTCGCCTCTTACTGGGTTGGCAGGTTCTCCTCCAGGTCTGTCATATACAGCCTAAAGTGTCTATGTCAACTTCTTAATACTTTTTTTCAATGCTTCTTAGACTCTATCCAAGCTCATCAAAATTCCTTGTATGTCTTCCATTCTAACAGTGGTTGAAAGTGGAATGGTTTCATTTGCACGAATGCCCTTCGGATCTTCTCCCATTTTTAAGGAATGCACAGGGTATCTGAGTAGTCACGGTTCAAGGATTATGGATAGAAGTTTGTAGGAAATAATAAATGGCTTATCGTTCCCACAAACGACGACAATCTGTTATCGTCTAAAATTTGTATATGAAATTTATGACTTTTAGCTTATAAATACTAAAAATAAACTATAACAAATAAAGATATCAATCTACCAGATTAATGAGAAAGATGAGAAATTGAGATCGAGATAAGGGATTAATGAGGTTCGACTAGCATAATGCATATATCCACAGGTGTTGTGCAAAGATTTATTATTCAATCGTCACCCAAAAAGTATATAATCTCTCAAAGTTCTCTCTGTCAGTGTATCGATTTTCTTCCTTCCTCGGGTGGGAATGTGTGTTATTTATAAGTGAGAGAGAGTAGGTGAATAGGTGGAGTGCCTTTATAAGTCATGCAATCGCACCCTTTTAGTTTTTAAAAGTAATTAATGACAGTGTTATTGCAATCAGGTGAAAGGACTACTTCACAAGTGCATAATGAGGGTTATACATATTTCCATGCATGATGCACACACGAGCCTAGTGATTTAAACCAATAACATCAATTTATTATAGTTCGCTACCTAACCAACTAGAAGTAATACTGAGTCGACCAACGAAATGATGCGTCGATTGCTTTCAGTAAGTGAGCTCAGCTTCTTCTAATGAAAGGTGTCACGATATTATTAGTCCACGTCACATTCCATATTTATGATACATCAGGCTCTCAATGGATTTAAGTATAACTTCAAAAGTTTTGGAGTTGGACGCGAACAAATATTCGTAGTTTCTTAGATTTAGCCAAATATAATTGGGGATTCATTTTGGGGATTATCCAAGATAACAGGTCCGTAGACAAAATTGGTAGATAAATGAGTTCGATTCATATGGGATGACAAGTGTTAGCATGACTTTAAGGAGTAGTAGACTAAGTTAACCACATCACCAATGCTAGAATTCCCGAATAGTGGGTTGGAATAACTATCCTACACAGATGCTTGTTAATGTAAAAGGATAAATCCATTTTCCATGCTTCATGCCAGTTGAAGACACATGCGGTCAACTATTTGTTTGGAGAGAAGTTTCAACTCTTTAGCGTTCATAAAAGTCTCAAGTACTAGTTTATGAAGAGGGATCTTAATTTATGGAAACTGAGATGCCTATGAACTACTCACACACACTAGGATTTACTCACACCTAGCCATTACCTCGGTGGCTAAAATGAGTCCTAACACTTAGATATTAAACCCACCTTTCTTCCAAATGGCTGCTATAAGTCATGCATAAACTACAATTAGTGCTACTACGGGTCATGGCAGGATACTGGACATTGTCTGCAGCCTATAAATTTCAAGGTTTGCCTCACCCAAATCCTCAATGAATGTACAACTATAGAAACTAAATTTCCTTGCTATATTAATATCAAACCATGTGATAACCCACGAGTTAAAACAACTACATAGATCTTGGTAGGATACGAGCTTCGGGCATTGCCTATAAACACCAAGGCCCTTACCCCCGACGTTGTACGAAATCTTATTCCTCAATATCACATGATAACACGAATATACCCACCCTAAGTCCTCAATCAAAGGGTGATAAGTTTTCACCATAAAATCAACACTTGTGAATGTTATGCAGCCATCTAGTCTCCATACATGAGATGAACGGCCTTTACCACTAGGTCGTAACAAATACTACTCATTGTCTCCACTACAAGGCTGCTCTCATCACCCAAATTCATCTTGCGATACCTCTCACACAAGGATTATGGCAATGCCACTACTCACCTATACAACTTTGTGTATTCACCGAATTGCTATTAATTGCGATATCACCCCAAGGATTGACTTTGCCTAATTACATCACCGGCGTTAACTACCCATAAAAGTCGGTGCCAAATTAAGTCACCCTAACCATCAACCTCTACCATTGACTATATACAACTCGTGCCACTTGACCATTGGGCATCATATCATACTATCGACATCTCAATGATTCTATGTCACCAAATTTTAATGTAAGCACCTCACACTAACAACTACGTTGTCACCACTATAGGTTTTCATGGACACCCGCAAATTACTACAATTCTACTCATAAAAACAGAATCGATTAATAACCATCAATCTAATCACGTGCCACTTGGAACTAGTCTAGCTTGTCGTGCTAACCTCATAGACTTTACCATCAAAGACACGAACTAAATCGTCATCAAACTAGTATGACCGACCCAAACCACACCGACATCGAAAAATCCAATGCCGACCTCACCACGTCACACACAAAAGGAACCTTGAGCCTATAGCTCTAACACCATTTGTAATGCCCCGACCCAGATCTAGGGGTTACCCGTGAGTCAATCCGGTCCGACCCGAGCATTAGGTGTGCAGTGCAATGGAACAACCTACATAATGTTGCTAGTTCATTTTTATTTTAGTTAATATTTCACTTGTTTAGCACACGAATCCAGTTTTAAGATAAACTGCATGAGGGGCCCATGGGGAGCACCCCAAAGTCCAAGTAAACAGAGCTACTAACGTAAACATAAATAAAATATACTTACTAGTATAACGACCTCAAAATTTGAAACCGCTCCCCACCCATCGTAACAAAGCGAGGGTATGAGCTTATGCGCAGTGGGATTTATACAAGCAGTGTAGAAACGAACGGTAAAAAGGAATACTCACATGCTACAATCACATGCATGTGAAAATATGTATATATCTAAGTACGTATACCTTTGAAAATACATATTCCAATGCATTAACCATTTTACTTTCGAAAATCTTACTTGTCCAGATTAATTTACCATAATCTTATTAAAGGCTCTCTTTATTCATACTTAGCATTCTCACTTTGTTTAACACACCCGGTTCAACACTTGAAACCATTATACTTGATTTATCCAAACCCATTACCTTACCAGAATCCAACCCTTTCATTCATTTCAATACACTTTGGTATTTTCATTGAAAATTACCATTTCAACACACGCATTCACGGTGTTAGAAAGTACTTACTAAATATTTGAAAATCCTTTTTACGACACAATCTTGTGTTATATATGGATTCAACTATTTATGTTGCTTAACCACCCATTTATTTACTTTCTTTAACCCTATTTTCATTCCTTTATAGACTTTAATAGATTTACGCATTTACTTGTCCATTTCACCTTTACCGAAATAATTATTATATCCATTCAAGTTAGGTTGTATAAACACATTTATCACACAACCCATTTCTTGATATGTTCCATATTTCCTTTATCTTTTCTTGGAATTTTCTTATACCGCATACTTTCATGGGCTTCAGGCCGCCGGCTATGCGCACCATGTGCTCTGGCAAGTGATTTAGGGCTTGTCACCCAAGGGCTTCGGGCCCTTCTTTCTTTATACTGGTGTCATCCGAGTTCCTTTTTAATTTGTTTTAAAATTTTATAAATGTACATATTATTACACTTATCCTTTTTACCCGGCCGAAGCCAAAACTCGGGACTTTTCTGCCCCAACTTATGTTACACTTTGAAAATTTACCATTTCATGTCCTCTATACTTTTACCTTGATTTTTATTCCAAAAATTATATTCGATTAGGACCAATTTGTGTAACACCCTTTTCAATATTTTTATTTCATAAAAATGTTCCACTTTACGTAAAATTACCATTTTACCCATTTGTTTCCAAAATCACCTTTTACTCCATTTCTCAAGTGTTAGTTTTCTAAAAACGCAATTAAGTCATTCACACTAACTTCTTAAGTGTTTTTAACCCTTTAACACCTTTTATCACTTGGAGTAATCTTTTACTTGATTGGAAACACTTCCACGCCTTTAATCCTTTTTTAATCCCATAAGAGTTACACTCACTAACCATTTCATGTTTACCCATTAATACTTAATTAATACTTTTTATTAACATTTTCCAAGTATACATTTCTTTACTTCTTCATTCAATAAATACATTCATACTTAAGACTACTTTTATAAGAAAATACCATTTATTTCCTTTAACATGTGTAGTCTTAAAATTTCACATTCATTATACCCCCTTAGTCTCAATTTCACACATCTTGAAGACTAACTTTCCAATTATTCTTATTTTTTGTTTAAAATCAACAAAACCCTCTTTAAACTTGTTTATACATTTAATGTCAAAATATTACAAGTTTATATGCATGAGAAGATGCAATTTAAACCCAAAAATCCTACTGATTAGGCATAAATATTTTATATTTATCCCCGTAATTTAGGTCTTTTTATGATCTCGCGCATCGTAATGGACTTGGTTTTACCTCATATTTATGCTACTAACTCTACTTGGCTAGTGTTTCGTGTTTTGAGTATCTTTTATGTGTTTTATTGGTATTTCATGCAAGTTAGTGCGAAAGAGAACTCGAAATAAGGAAGAAAATCAAGAAAAAAAGAGTTAAAAGGGGAATTTTGGTAATTTTTCAGCCTTAGTCCGAAAGCAGGGCCAACTGAAAGGTCAAAGCTGATGAAGTCACAAGAATACTGGAAGAATCATCACCCCAATCCAAGTTTCGGTGAATGAGTTATGGCATTTTGAAGATTGAGAAGAAAACATGAGACAAATCTAAGTCCCAAAAAGAAGAAAAAAGATAGCCAAACTAGTAGGAAAATTCGAACCCCACCTCAAACCGGTTTGGGTGCGAACCGATTCGCAGATACCCCAAACTAGTTCGGGGGCTCTGATGCGCGAAATTTATTTATTTTCTAATTGGTTCTAAGAGTTGGATCTGATTAGGACTCTTGCAAAAATGTGAATGTAACCTTGTGTCAAGACATTAGAAGAAGTTTTTAAGTTAGTTTTTGTTGGGAGAACAAAAAGGGGGAAGGCTAAGATTCCTAGTTTTGAATTTCATGGATTGTTCATGCATTATTAAAGATTAAGGAGTTCAAGATTTCAATACCAAGTTTGTTTCTCTATATTGTTTTTGCATGTCTTTCTTCCTTACATGTTTCTTCCCTTTTACAAATATATAAATATTTCTTGGATGTTTAGTATTAGTTTGATCATGAATTTCCATCCATGCAACGTTAAAATTTTGCGTATTTCCTACACAGTCATCATAGGCTAAGTTTTTAGCAGGTTGGGGTACGTGAACCCAACCTAGGTAATACATATAAATTTAAAAGTGAATGAAAAGTAATTTATCATTCCAATATTTGAACTTTATCGAGATAAAGGTTTTACGTCTTTTGATTCCGTTTGCCCTAGGTAACCGGAATGTTTAAGGGTGCAACTGGCTTTTTGATAATTTCTCATCCTAGTCAAATACAATTTTTGATTTGATATTGTGTGGAGTAAAGTCCTCATATATCAAATTCTTAGAGAGCATTTGATGTCTCTTAGAATGGAGAATTAGATTTTTGAAGCTTTCATGCTCTATGTAATTTTTAACGGTTCGGGGGAGTGTACCCTAACTCCATTTTCTCTCATATAGTTAAAGTTTAAATTAGCTAATCTTGTATGCTAGTTAGTAAGTAATTTAATTCAAATTGCATTAGTTGATAGGAAAAGTCACAAAAACAACATATTTTCCTTTCTTTCTCTTAGTCATTCGTAGGGTTAATCGTTCTTCCTATTCGTTGTCATGAGTATTCTTCTTAGTCCCTGTGTTCAATACCCGATTTATTGGACTTATACTTGTGCCATCGACTTACACTTGAGTCGCTAGAAGCACGCACTAGAAACACTTTTAAAGTCGTGCCAAGTTTTTGGCGCCATTGTCGAGGACTAAGTAGACTTTTAGGTTAGGTGGATTTAATTCAAAATTTTGACTCTAATTCTTAAAAAGCAAAAAAATCACAAAATCAAAAAACCAAAAAAGTAAAAATAAAAAAAAATATAATATTTCTCAAGCCCTTTGAGGCAAAATCTACAACAAACTCCTCAAGCCACTCCAACCCGCATTCACGAGAATTCGATAGTAGAGTACGACCCCGACAGTCCACACACTCCTAAAACTTCGTAATTTTGGGTTCCACCTCCTACACCACCCAACTCCATCATCAGTCACACTTCTAGGGTGTCGAGTGAGGAATTCGAGTCAATGGGAGAGAGAGCGATGGAAGATAATGCTAGTTTTGGTACGGGTGAGGGTGAGATGACATATCGTTCCATGAGAGACCTCTTATACCCCGAGAAAATCATCACTTTGGGATGCATTCTACTTCCTTACAATGCGGTACAATTTCACTTTCGTAATGGGATGATCTATATTATTCCCACCTTTCACGGCATGGATTAAAAAAAGGCCTACCTCCACATCCGTTAGTTCGAAGAGGCATGCGACAAGTTTAGCAATCAAGCTTGCACTCAAGACGTCGTTTGCCTAAAACTTTTTCCTTTCTCTTTTATAGGGGGCGTCCTCCCCGATGAGTGATTAATTTAGCTAGGCAGATCGATCGTTCACAAAGAAGGATGTTCCACAAACACACTTCAAAGATCCTCCATACAAGTGGTTAGCAGGACACACCTCGAGGATCCTTCATAGCAAGTAGCTCACAGCGCCTTATCTCGAAGAGTCTCTAACGGACCTGGCTCAAAGGATCCAATCCGAAGAACAAAGTCACCTGGATGACAATAGTTTGTAATAAGAAATACAATGTTGTATTATGTATTTTATCTTATGAATATACATGTAGAGTGAGGCACGGGGCATGGGAGATCTTTCATGATCTATCAAGATACCTCCTCTTGGGAACTTCGCAAGGACATGGTTTGGAGGATTGAGAAGAAGGCAATGTTGGGAATCATTACCAACCCTCTTGGCACACTTGGGAAAAACTTTACCTAGGAAAAATGTCACTCGAGCCTACTCATTGCTTACCTATTTGAGTGAACCCCCCTCGAGGTACCCAATCTCCCTTAATACTTGCACCCTCGAGGCACCTTGGGTGCATTGCGCTTGACTGATGTGACCAGATACCTAACAATAGTCACTGTTTGAACCACTTCCTGAGGTCACGATGTCTGACATTCATGGACTCAAGACTGTAGAACTCAATTAGCTTTATCCTTAGGTTGGTAGGTCTAGTTCACCAAATCTGACCACCTACCCATCCTAGAGTAAGCCTCAAGCTAACAAGTCATATCCCTTATTAATGCCCTCAATACTTCCAAGGCAATAGAATGGTTTCCTGCCCAAACTATCAGATTCCATTCATTGAATGCAATATGTCATGCATTTAATGCACCCTACCAGAGGGATCGAGGGCATGTTGACTCGTGCAGCCTCTCCCCCATATAAATAGACCAAACAAACAAATCAGAGGAGAGATCATCCTGAGCCTAGAATTGCTACCCAAATTTCCTTATACTAGAGAACCCTCGCGAGAGCATTAACTCCCATACACATTAATGCACCCATCATTGGGCATTAACTGAGCTTGAAGTTCCTACCTTGTCTTTATTGTGCCTAGAGTGCTTGTTCTTTCTCCCTCCGACCACGCCACCTGCTGGTCCCATTCATTTATTATGATTATCATATGTTTCCTGTGTTAATATGCTCTTTAATGAAAGCCTGAATATTGAATCTCTCTGTCTCTAATTTACCTATGGTTGCTACCTATATTGCGTACCTAACGGTGTTAGTCCCGATCTTGATAAGGGATTACGCCTCACTTAATACTAACGGTATCTGAAGAACCCACATCTTACATTTGGCGGCTACACTGGAGAGGTATTCTCTTTTGAAAAGATGCCAGAGGATAACACCATTAGAGTCATTGACTTCGACGCCATACAGCGTGAAGAAGAGGCAAATAATATTGCGCTGTTGGAGGGGGCGAGAACGGCAAGGACGGAGCCTAGCTCACCCGGTATTGGAGTGAGGGAGACGATGGCCACGCAAGAAGGAATAGGTCAGGCGCAAATGCAGGGGAAGATGGGTTTATTCGCGGAGTTTATTAAAACTCCGGTAGCCCAAGCAATGTTATGGGCACCCATGGGAGCGAACTCTTTCACTACAACACCAGGGGCCATACCGGCTCCTACTGTTACAGGAGGGGTGGAAATGCCTACTTTTAATAATTCCTTCCCCAATATTTCACCACCCTCAAGCGATGCGTGTCCTACCACGGTCCCACCCATAACAATGGGGCTGATGCTGCAGAGTGGGGGAGAAACTTCAGCGGCTCAAACTGTAACAGTGGGCCAAGGAGCACGCGTACCAACCTCAATGACCCCGGTGATAATAATGTCACAGTCAGCCAGCCCCTCGCCAGCCATCTTGGATGATATGAAGAAAGATCTACTAAAGTTTATATCTGTGTCTAAAGGAGACCATTCCTCAGTGTACGATGACTTCCGTACTCCCTACCTAGAAGCATATAACAACAAATCCTACCCAGTGGGTTATATTCCTCCAATCTTCAAAAAGTACACAGGGAAAGGTGCTAATCCTAAGGAGCATGTGAAGGGGTTCATCGAGAATCTGGGAGCCCACTGCAATGACAAGAAGTTAAGGCTAAGGGAGTTTTCAAAATCCCTTCCAGAGAAAGCCTACACGTGGTATTCCCACCTAGCCCTAGGTAGTGTAAGATCTTGGGAAGAGTTTCATGTTTTGTTCATGCAAAAGTTTTTTTTGGTTGAGGATGAGTTCACACTCACCCAGATCGCACGTTAGAAACAAAAGCCAAGAGAGGATGTTGTGGCTTATATTAGGACGTTCCGTGAATGCTCCCTCGACGTGAGAGAGGAAACGCGAGAAGAGAAACTTTTACAAGTGTGTGCAGAGGGCTTACTGCTCAAATATATATATCATCTGATTAACGAAACAAGAGAAGGTATGTTTACAGTGTTTTTAAAAGAAACAATGACTATTGCCTTAGTGGTAAAACCTATAGTACCCCCGCCCTTTTTTCCAAGCTTGTTGATGAGGCCAACAGTCACCGTGGGGAGGGGAATACCCTCAAGGATCAACTACGCGGACGGGGGGAGTAAAGACGGAAATAATGGCGGTCGAGGAGGTAGAAGGGACGGAGATAGCAAAAGAAAGTTCAAAGATGAAGAGGATCCCCCCAAGCTACCTTGCACGGTGGAACAGGCCTTTAATCTTTACGATCTCATGGTCCGTGATAAAGTATGCAGGCCGATCAATGTCCACACTGCCCCACTCACACGAGAAGATAGAGAGAAGCCTCATTATTGCGCACTACACAATAGGGTAAACCATTCTACCAAAGTATGCTTCTCACTCAGGAGGTTGATTCACTGTCATGTAAAGAATGGGGACATCGTATTGCCATAATGATAAGGTGTGCGGGTGGGTCCCGATTTTAATTTTCTAGGAATTCAAATATTATTTCCTTTTATATATATTCAAGATGCGGAAGCGTAAAGAAGTGTGATGGTTCAATAACAAACGAATTACCAAAAAATTTCAAATTAAACTTAAGTGAAAATTAAATAAACACACACAAATATTAAATTTCACTTAAACCAATTAATTCAAGTCCTCGAATTTGCCTAAGTCATATTTTTCATTTAAATAAAATAGGCAAAACTAATTTAAACACATCACTTGAATTAAACAAACAATTACCCAATATTTATTTTAGCACCAAAATAAATAAATAGTGATTAAACCAATTTTATCTTTTTAACCTAAGCATGCATTCTAGGTGAGTGCGAAAGATAAAATAAAAACAATAAATCACTACACCGCGATGTACGAGGAAAAACCCAAGACGGGAAATAACCTCGGACGGCCCTAGCCACAAATTCACTAGATACGGATTTACAAATACAAGACAGAAAGGCTTACAACACACGACTCGATCCCTCTCAAGCCTCGACGCTTCTTCTTGTAGATACCTCTTCCTAGCGGATAACCTTGGAGCTCCACCGCGGTCTCGAAATCCACCGATCGGACTTTATATGGTCACCGTCACCCGAACTAGGAGCCTTTCTCCAAGTGGGTAAATCAATCATAAAACAACTTCTTCTTTGTGGGATTTAGAAGCAAACCTAAACACTCTCTTCAATTCGGTGTAGAGATAAACCCGGTGCCAAACTCCAAGCAAGATGTATATATATGAACTTGGATACATAAAACTATGGGTGAAAACTAGAGTGGTAAATGATTTTCTCTTTTGAAAATTAACACACAAAACTTGATCTTTTTCTCTTTATAATTTTGCTCTCTAAAAACTCTCTAAGAGTTAGAAGGATATGAAAAAGATTAATTCACAAAAGTGATTCCCGCACATATTAAAGTCTGAAAATAGTTGGTTAAGAATCAAGTGGGGAAGTGGGTGAAAACTGCTCAAAACAGCCAGAAAACTGTTCCCGCTGGAAACTCGTTCGAACGAGTCTTCTAACGAAGTTCCAGTATGAACTCGTTAGAAGATCGTTAGAAATATCGTTAGAACGACAATCTCGTTCGATCTACATTTCGAACGAAGTTCTAGTACGTCATAATGGGAAGTCGATGGCAAGTTCGTTCGAACGACATTTTTGTTTGAACGATAAACTCTATCGAACGACTCTATCGAACGAAAAACCAGAAAGTAGGAAAATTCAATTTTAGCCTAGAAAACTTTATAAAATTATTTAAAGTTTTAATTAGCAATCTTTCTAAAACTAAAAACGTAGTTTTAGATAAACCTAACACCCAATAAACAAGTTCCAAGCTCCTATATATATATAATTGCATTCATACCTTGGGAGCATGGAACTTTGGTTGATGACGTATAAACGAGGCACGAAACCGGCATGATGATAAAGCTTTATACTCTTTGCCGCTACGTCTTCAACAAACTTTTCATAGGCTTGAGAATATTACAATTAAATACAATCCTATGAATAAATGTTTTTGTCCGGAATTGAGCCAAAATAATATATGGACTCAATTGGAAATTTGTGTCCTTACAAATCTCCCCCTTTGGCTATTCCGGGACAAAAAACAAACAAAAATCCTAAAGGGCCGTCAAGCTCACTAGACTCAAAACATAACCCACCCAAACTTGACTCAACCCAAGGATCAAACGCTTTGCCATTGAAAGATGCCGCTTTAGAAGAATTCCTGCACACTTAAGCAAACTCATCAAATGCATATGGAATATCAAAGTATTTAAAGCAATTAAAATAAATACACGCCCCCAAAATTAATTCTCCTCTTTATCAAAATGATTAACCCAAGAAGTTAGCTACTCCCCCTAAGTTAAATCTCCTAAATAAGATTATAATAGGATAAGATACCATTTCTCCCCCTATCATTTCTCCCCCTTTTTGTTCAGGAATAGGCAAAGGATAATGAACAAATATAAAAGCATATGGGCAAAAATGTGTATGGGCAAAAATGTGATAAGACATGAAAGCATATGGGCAACAAAAGCATAACTAATCCAAGATAGATACCAAAACTAAAGTATACGCAGAGAAGGACTAGAAAGCAAGGCAAAGGCAAAACAAAATATCATATATATATGTACTAGAAATATATCAATAATGCACACACACATATATATAGATATAAATACACACATGACACAAAATACAATAAGTTTGCACACTCGTATGGCAAAAATGTGTCATATGGAAAGTGTTGGGGTGTGAACTAGTACCGATTAAATTTAGACCCAAACACTTAGTTAACGTTCACGGAGTTCTCATTTGATTGAAAACTTCATCACATTTAAATATAACCTCATGTGACAATATAGATTGAACTCAATGAACAAACTTACACAATGCATACAAGCCTAGCATATTGATGATTCTACAAACCAATAGAGTCATGACATGAAATACGCAACTAGGATAAACGGACATTGTGCAAACCGTTGATATACCATCCAATCTCCCTCAATAAGCATTTATGTTTATTTTGAATGAATATATCAATCAAACATAGGCCTTGGCAATTTGTTTTTCATTTTAATGCCATATTATCTGTTTTTAGGCCTTTGGATCACGTATTTCTTTTAGGTCCATTCAAAAACGGTGGCTTACAATCGCAAAGGATCACTAAGTCCTTTCGGAGCCCTTCCCCGTGCACATTTATATTTATCATGTTTTTATTTTTTTCACACAAATCTCACGTGCAACGGATTTTGACATGCACTAGTCCTCCTAAGTCACAAATATGTAGATGACAAGATTGGAAGGAGAACACCTCACATAGCTCAAATATACATATGAAGTTAAAAATTCAAAGGAGCTAGAGGCATATAAAAATAGAATCCATTTAAACAACACAAAATCCAACTACTCCATGTAAGCATGGTAAAGAACATAATAAGGATTGATAATCTACACCAAAAGTTCTAGCCACATGAGAGCGTTAAAGAGGGATTCAAACACAAGTATATGCCACATAAAATGTGTCAAACTAAAATACACACAAAATAAATTTTTTTTGAGTTTTTGACATTTATAACCAAAAATAAAAATATATACTCAAAAGACAAACCAAAATCATTTGAATTTATCTTTAAGCTTAAATTATCAAGAGATAAAAACTTCAAATGATAAACAAAAATATTTTTGTATTTTTCATTTGATGCAAACAAAATAAAGGAAATATAATACAAAAGATAAACAAAAATCATAATTCTAGCATGTGATCAGCATGGAGCATAGACTAGAAAATGATTAAACAAGCATACATTTAGCATGTGAATATAGCATGAAGTACAAAAGCTAAAGTATGCAAACAACTAACACATTTATCCTTTAGATTTAGCAAGGGAGGAAGCATGTGAAAGTAAATGGCAATCAAAAACCCTATTTTGCAAGGTAACCAATTCAGATTTCCTAACCCAAATTAATGAAGAATGACTATCTTGGGGTGTAGAAATTTTAAATACATTGGTTGCTTTACGTTTGAATTTTCTAGGAATTCGTATAAGATCAAAACAAAATTTCTTAAGATGACTTTTTCGACCACAATGTGTACAAGAAAAAACATGTCGAAAAGATTTACCTAAGGAGTGATCTCTGAATGCTTTCCTAGTAGATTCTCCTAAACTATTGGTTTTGGCTTTATGAGTAGGTTCATTACTGGTATTGAAGCCTAAACCACAAGTGTCATTTTTAATTTGGACCGTTCCTAATATTTTATCTAATTTTTTCGAACGACGCTCCAAATCAAATTTGACATTACTAGAGTCTTTTAATTTATTTTGTAATTCTAAAATGTTAGACTCTAATAAAACATTTTGCTCTTCAAAAGCAAGAAGCTCCTTTTTCAAGGATTCCATTAAACCCCTAAGGCTATCTCTCTCGCCTTCTACATATTCAAGCTTCTCTTGAAGAGTCCTCTCACGTGTCTTAAGGTCTTCTACCAACATGCTATCATCAATGACCTTGACATGCTCTTTTAAACTAGCTTCTAACTTCAAATTAGCTCTTTTCAATTTAATAGATTCTTTCACTGTTCTAAAAAACCCGCCTAGGCTTAAGGCTTGGGAGAAACGCCTCGCCTTACGTTTTTCACGTCTTATTCTTGGTAAAACCCTTAAGGCGCACTTTTTTCTAAAAACAACAATGCTTTAGTGAAACGATGTTGCCTTTTAAAGAATTTGTTTACAAACCGGACCATTATCTCATCCAAAATAATCAAATAGTATTTTAATTTGCATATATTCTGACATATTTTTTGATGATATGTGCAATTTTTGTATTTTAATAACCTTGTTATGGTTAAAAAATATTAAAATATATTAAGAAGGCCTAAACGCCTTTTCACGCCTTTTCACGCCTAGGCCCGCCTAGGCTTCTAAGGCTTAAGGCTTGACCTCCACGCCTCAATCACGTCCCGCGTTTTTTAGAACCTTGGATTCTTTATAAAGTTCTTGAAAAGAATTTTGAAGTTCACTCACATTAACCTCTTCTTCATTTTTACTCTCTCTTTCTTCTCCACTCTCACTTTCATAAAAAACAAGAGAATCATAAACAATGACCTTGGAAGTGTCATGTGTTAACGCTTAATCAATCGATGAGTTCTCACTATCACTCACATGACTAGCCATAAAAGCCACAAAATTAGGCTTAGTGGGGGAATCGGGTCCCTCGTCCTTATCACTATCACTAAGGGTCGTATTATATGCAATGGATCGTTTACCGTCTTTGCTTAGTTTAGTGGGGCACTCAAAAGCCCTACTTGTTTGACCTCTTTTTGAGATTTTAAGGCAACGCCCTTTTTAATTTTCTCTTTTCGGGCTTTTAAAGCAACGCCCTTTTCAATTTTCTTTTCAGTTTTAGAGGGAAACATGTCTAGTTCATAGGTTTGTAAGTCACCTACGAGCTCTTCTAATTTCGTAGAGGCTAAAGTTGGTAAAGAATTTAAAACGGTCACTTTTAGAATAAATCTATCGGGTAGGGACCTTAAAATTTTCTTAACAACTAAGTTGTCGGGTATTTTCTCTCCTAAATTAAAAGATGAATTGACAATATCGGAAAGTCTAGCATAAAATTCATCAAAAGTTTCATTATCGTTCATTTTGATAGTTTCAAATTGAGTGGTGAAGTTTTGGAGTTTCGAAGCTTTAATGACACTAGTTACTTCATGAGTTAGATGTAAAATATCCCAAGCTTCTTTAGCGGTTTCACACGTCATAATACGTCAGAATTCATCCGGTGTGACAGCGCTAAACAAGGCATTCAAACCACGGGAATTAAAATTAGAAAGTTTAAACTCATTCTCAGTCCATCTATCGGCCGGTTTGGGAACACGTTCATTCTCAACTAAGTGAGTTGGTGGGGACCACCCATTAACAACAGACATCCAAACTCTCTCATCGATAGATTTTAGTGTCGATTTTATTCGCGCTTTCCAATACGCGTAGTTTGAACCGTCGAAAATAGGAAATTTTGAAAATGGGGAAAATTCCATTTTAGCCAAAAAATTATTTAAAAGATCTTTAACGAAATAATTTATCGCTTTGGCTCTGATACCAATTTGATAAGGTGCGCGGGTGGGCCCCGATTTTAATTTTCTAGGAATTCAAATATTATTTCCTTTTATATATATTCAAGATGCGGAAGCGTAAAGAAGTGTGACGGTTCAATAACAAACGAATTACCAAAAATTTTCAAATTAAAATTAAGTGAAAATTAAATAAACACACACAAACATTAAATTTCACTTAAACCAATTAATTCAAGTCCTCGAATTTGTGTAACAACCCTCGATTTTTGGAGATTGAGAAATTAAATTTTGGGAAGATAAAATTTAATTAAATTGGAGAATTTCAAAATTTGGGAATTGAGGCCCAAAAATAGAGAATATTTCAAAGTATTCCGGATGATGATTTTGAGGGTACCATCGATCCCGAAAGGGTCGAAATAGTCAAAATGACTGTCATTGGGTTTTATTTCGGCTCCGGAATGTTTTTAAGTATGTTTGGCTCGAATTGGAGTAAACGAGTCATTTAAAGTGTGTATTAACATTTAAAATTGGGATTTTGTTTTAAAGGTTTATGAGGCTTACGGATGAAGCCATTTCTCATTTGAGAGAAAGAGAGAAAAAGCCCTAGAGGGAGAAAGAAGAGAGAAAGAAGAAGAAAGGAAGAGAGAGAGGAAGAAAGCTTGGAGATTCCAGCCCAAAACCGCGACATCGAGGACGATCCAACCTCTACAAATCTGAGACAAGTGTTTAATCTTACTAAATAGCTATTTGTGTATTTCATTTCATAATTTGTGGGGTAAAGAAATGGCTTCCTTAATGGTTATTTTTTATGGGGTTTATCTAGGAGGATTTCTATCCCCTTTTGGTTGGGTTTGTTGATTTGGGGCCCTCTCTTATGATGTAAAAGATATGTTCTTGGAGACATATAAGGAGTTTCTCACATATTAGGATTTTGGGGACTCCTTAGGGAAATTTGGGAGAAATGTACCCATGTATGTATTGGGATTTCATAAGGTTATTGTGGGGGAAACCTCATTGAGGTTGGGAATACCAATTATAAATACAGGTATAAATATGAGGTGAGGTTGAGAACTCTTAGAGAGTGAGGGATCTCATATCCTTAGAAATGTTTAGAATAAAGAATAATTGATAACTCAATAGGAGTAAGGGTTCATAAAATTAGTTGAACCATAGGTAAAATTGGGAACGGCTTGGGATCGTACTATCGACTAGAATAAGCGGTAGCATAAATTCTAGTTAGGATAGTTTACACGTAATTATGGGGATATGATCATTGAGATTCCAATACTTGAAACGAGGTTGGAATAAATTGAGGTTTTAGACTATTAAGTCATGTGTGTGCCTATGGTAAAATAGTACTAAAGGAAACTATGTACTTTTGAATATGGATGAAATGTGTAGTGATGGATTCCTACAGAAACTCTTGGGTGATAACCCTAATGTTGAATATATATATGTATAGATATATGCATATGGTTTTGGGAGACTATTCATCATAGGAAAAATGATTGAATATGTTTCAAGTGAGGGATTGTATTCACATATCGAGGTAAATTTAAAGGAAATTGTGGTGACGACTTGTATATTGAGGATTATGTATACTTATAGCCGAGTTTATATATCTTATACATATGAACGGGAATTAGTTTGTATATATAATGATGTAGCGATGTGTGAAAATATGTACATATATCTATGTATGAATATGAATATATGGATATATTTATGTTGTGGACATACATGGTATGGATATTTAAACCGTATATGATGGTTTATTATATTGGATCATATGATGGGATCATATGGATGTATGTATATTGCGCATGTGAGCGATATATATACTTATGTGGTTAAGCATACCCCGCTCATGCTATCATTGGGAGGTTTCCACGCAGAGGGTGAGCATCCTGGCATATAGAGCAGGTTGTGGATATTCCCCAGGTCATAGTCGTCCCGTGTGTTATTATACGATAGATATATATTTTGGGAGGAGATATGGTGGGTATGTTTCGTCTCATTGCCGGTTGGAGCTATGACCGCTTCCCGGGACGTCGTGTGTGTGAGTTATCACGAGGTGGGTGTCGTTGATTCCCACCAGGTGGTTCCCAGTTGTTACGTGAGCCGAACTCTGGGAAGATGATAGCATTGATGCAGTCTTATCGGCGCTATATATAGCCGGGTATTATATGTGCATGGCCATTGTACATCATATATGGTATGTACACTTGGTCATGGGTATGGATGATGGTATGTATATATATATGGTGAGAATAAAATACCTATATATATATATTTATATATCCTAGGTGAAAGGATATGGTATTTCTATGGGGTACATCTTGGATGATTATGGTGTACCAGATTAATTGGGGGTTGATGTATCGTATTTGAGGAATATTTCGGTTACATCATCCCAAGGTTATTATTGGAGATATTAAGTTGTTTTTATATTATAATATAGACTTAGTGATTGAAATAGTAAATTGTATGTTAAGTATTATGGATCTCTAGGATCGACATTGCCCAGGAGTAGTGTAACGAGGTGGTTCCTTGTTTGGATTTCGCTTTGCGAGACACCTCCCGCACGAAACGTAGTGCAATGTCGAGATTTGAGAGAAGTAATCACATATATGGCGTAATGGATCTCTGGTCTTGACATCGTCAGGAGTAGTGTAATGGGGCGGTTCCTTGTTTGGATTTCGCTTTGCGAGACTCCCCACGCACGAAACGTAGTACAAGGTTGAGATTAGAGAGAAGTTTTGCCAAGTGTTCATGTGCATGTTATTTAGAATTTAATTCTTATGTTTTAGCCTATATATATATATATATATATGGGTAATGTATGAAGAATTATAATAAATTAAATTATAAATCGTAATCCATTAAGCCTATTATGGCATAATTGTTGTAATCATAATCTAGTAGGATTAGAAAAAGGGTGGATCCTTAGATTATGATGGGAAAGTAGCTCTCGTGGGTATAGGCTAGGCCTATGATAAGTTAGGTTGTCCTAATAAAATGGGGGTAATTTAACTAAAACTTGAGGACACGATTAGGTGCGCGCCGATAGATGAGAGGTGAGTTGGGGTTTCACGAGAGTGCGATTTCACTTTAATTATGAAATAAGTGCACCGATATTTATTATGCACGGTTAACACACTTGCTAAATATTTTTCACAATTCGGGCTCTGACCCGTTTACTTTTCTCTCCTGCTTTTATATATATGTATTGCCACAGGTTATCTACCGCATGGATGCCAGATGACCTTCTATCCAGAGTCTTGAGAGCCGTGACAGGTGCGGACTGTTGCGGGATGTTTCATGTAGCCGCTTCCTACTTCTTTAAAATTCTAGGTAGGATTCATGTTGTATATCGGGTTCGTACCCAAGGGATATTTTTATATACATGTTTATATTTATTCCATTTCAGTTATTGTATTGGCTGTGACCCGACAGCTTATTCGGGTTTACTTTTTGTAGTACATTCAGTTGTATTTATTTATTTCATTTTATTTCTAGCATTTCCTTTATCTTAGTTCTTTCATGCATCTTTCTTTTCTTATTGGTGGTGTTGTAGTGTTAGTTTGTTGTATGTTGCTTATTTTATTTAAATTTTAACATCTCGCTTATATGATATCAGGTAGTTAGTCCTATATTATATGGTACCGGTAGTTGATGTTGAGACTGGACCATCTGAAACTCCTGATTTAATATAGTATAGGGATGGCCACCCGTTATTATTTTAGGCGGGTTGTTACAATTTGCCTAAGTCATATTTTTCATTTAAACAAAATAGGCAAAACTAATTTTAACACATCACTTGAATTAAACAAACAATTACCCAATATTTATTTTAGCACCAAAATAAATAAATAGTGATTAAACCAATTTTATCTTTTTAACCTAAACATGCATTCTAGGTGAGTGCGAAAGATAAAATAAAAACAATAAATCACTATGCCGCGATGTACGAGGAAAAACCAAAGACGGGAAACAACCTCGGACGGCCCTAACCACAAATCCACTAGATACAGATTTACAAATACAAGACAGAAAGGATTACAACACACGACTCGATCCCTCTCAAGCCTCGACGCTTCTTCTTGTAGATACCTCTTCCTAGCGGATAACCTTGGAGCTCCACCGCGGTCTCGGAATCTACCGATCGGACTTTATATGGTCACCATCACCCGAACTAGGAGCCTTTCTCCAAGTGGGTAAATCAATCATAAAACTTATTCTTTGTGGGATTTAGAAGCAAACCTAAACACTCTCTTCAATTCGGTGTAGAGATAAACCCGGTGCCAAACTCCAAGCAAGATGTATATATATGAACTTGGATACATAAAACTACGGGTGAAAACTAGAGTGGTAAATGATTTTCTCTTTGAAAATTAACACTCAAAACTTGATCTTTTTCTCTTTATAATTTTGCTCTCTAAACACTCTCTAAGAGTTAGAAGGATATGAAAAAGATTAATTCACAAAAGTGATTCCCGCACATATTAAAGTCTGAAAATAGTTGGTTAAGAATCAAGTGGGGAAGTGGGTGAAAACTGCTCAAAACTGTTCCCGCTGGAAACTCGTTCGAACGACATCTCGTTCGAACGAGTCTTCTAACGAAGTTTGAGTATGAACTCGTTAGAAGATCGTTAGAAATCTCGTTAGAACGAAAATCTCGTTCGAACGACATTTCGAATGAAGTTCCAGTTTGTCATAATGGGAAGTCGATGGCAAGTTCGTTCGAATGACATTTTCGTTTGAACGACAAACCTGTTCGAACGACTCTATCGAACGAAAAACCAGAAAGTAGGAAAATTCAATTTTAGCCCAGAAAACTTTATAAACTTATTTAAAGTTTTAATTATCAATCTTTCTGAAACTAAAAATGCAGTTTTAGATAAACCTAACACCCAATAAACAAGTTCCAAGCTCCTATATATATATAATTGCATTCATACCTTGGGAGCATGGAACTTTGGTTGATGACGTATAAACGAGGCACGAAACTGGCATGATGATGAAGATTTATACTCTTTGCCGCTGTGTCTTCAACAAACTCTTCACAGGCTTGAGAATATTAGCACGTGTTTGACTTGAGCAACTTCGGTTGCGCCTACGTATCCGTTATGCTCGGAATCAAAGTCATCGTAGTTCGTGGGTTCGTACTATTCGCCGGAAAACTCATTGTGGTGGTTTTTTTGGAGAGATGGGAGGTGTTGCCACTCTTCTCAAAGAAATCATCTCAAAACTCTCTCTAAAACCTCATAAGATAAGAAAATCACCCTCCTCTTCCAAGAAGATCCTCCTCAAATGTATGGGGGTAGAGATTATTTATAGCAAAACCAACCCAAGTGGGTCGCCACATGTCAATTAACTCGTGGTGACACATGTCCTATTTTAAGTGGCATGTGTCCCATAACATATGTCAAAACTCTCAATACTAGAATATTGTCTAGTTAATATGTAAATAACACACAAATACGCGTGATATGTCCGACGCGCATAATAATACCTCAGTCGCATAAACACATGGACTTTTGTCAATATTAATCATCTCTAATCTCATTTAATAATTTAATGAGAGGCTTATCATTAAGCCCCTCCTACATTTGCCCCCTCGTACATATAGTTGATATATTGATACATGTCTGAAATATATCGACTGTATGTACGAAATAATTTTAGTGAGTTTTCATATTTTCGATCGACCTGTGGATCGTGGGTAATAATCTCATATCTCATTTCATCTTGATGATGTACTTTTACCTCATATATCACATTTTATGATATAATGCAATCTCATATTTCATATCTCAGTTATATGATATACATCAATTTTATATCTCATATCTTAAATCCCATTTTGCAGCTTTGATCTCATAGGTTATTCCGAAGGACCTCGTTTATCATTATTTTCAAACGAATGATATACACCGAGTGTTGCCCCCATTCCTATTTAAATGATCATGCATCCACATTTTTATTGCGATTGTTTGTAACTCTGCTTTGGTAAAGAGTATTATCATGAACACATAATAACTACCACAGCATTCTCTTTCGTCATTCTCAGCCAAGCTTGGTGAAAGTATTATTACGGTTTACATAATAACTACTTCATCGTCCTTGATTAATCTTTTAGTGCATGCACATGTTGTTTGACTTGTTTTAATCATGATGAGGTTTCTTGTGCATGCATGTATTATTGACTCGCTCAAATGACCACTTTTTAATGTTTTTTCACAAACTCACACCTATAAGGTGACTTAACAATGAAAACACACTTTGTTAAGATTTTTCACAAACTCCACCGTTAGAGGTGACTTAACAATGAAAACACACTTGTTAAGCTTTTTTCGCAAACTCCACCGTTAGAGGTGACTTAACAATGAAAACACACTTGTTAAGGTTTTTTCGCAAACTCCACCGTTAGAGGTGACTTTAACAATGAAAACACACTTGTTAAGGTTTTTTCGCAAACTCCACCGTTAGAGGTGACTTAACAATGAAAACACACTTTGTTAAGGTTTTTCACAAACTCCACCGTTAGAGGTGACTTAACAATGAAAACACACTTGTTAAGGTTTTTTCGCAAACTCCACCGTTAGAGGTGACTTAACAATGAAAACACGCTTGTTAAGGTTTTTTCGCAAACTCCACCGTTAGAGGTGACTTAACAATGAAAACACACTTGTTAAGGTTTTTTCGCAAACTCCACCGTTAGAGGTGACTTAACAATGAAAACACACTTGTTAAGGTTTTTTCGCAAACTCCACCGTTAGCGGTGACTTAACAATGAAAACACACTTGTTAAGATTTTTCATAAACTCCACCTTATAACGGTGACTTAACAACGAAAACGCTTGTTAAGATTTTCCATAAACTCCACCTTATAACGGTGACTTAACAACGAAAACGCTTGTTAAGATTTTTCGTAAACTCCACCTATAACGGTGACTTAACAACGAAAACGCTTGTTAAGATTTTCCATAAACTCCACCTTATAACGGTGACTTAACAAAGAAAACGCTTGTTAAGATTTTTCGTAAACTCCACCTATAACGGTGACTTAACAACGAAAACGCTTGTTAAGTTTTTCCATAAACTCCACCTTATAACGGTGACTTAACAACGAAAACGCTTGTTAATATTTTTCGTAAACTCCACCTATAACGGTGACTTAACAATGAAAACGCTTGTTAAGATTTTCCATAAACTCCACCTTATAACGGTGACTTAACAACGAAAACGCTTGTTAAGATTTTTCGTAAACTCCACCTATAACGGTGACTTAACAACGAAAATGCTTGTTAAGTTTTTCCATAAACTCCACCTTATAACGGTGACTTAACAACGAAAACGCTTGTTAAGATTTTTCGTAAAATCCACCTATAACGGTGACTTAACAATGAAAACACACTTGTTAAGATTTTTCGTAAACTTATTCTTCTGTACCAGTTTTTTCGGGACGGGAGCCCATACCTGCCGAATGGCAAACTAGGCGCAATCCTTCGTCTGTTTCCATCAATGACCAACTTCTTCGGACGAGTCAAGTCATAACGATCGTGGTTCAACTACCGACCAATTTGATAAAGTTTTTTGGAATATAATACACCTCTGTAGAAGACTTATCTCAACACTCGCAAAGTTCTCATAATATGATGTCATATCTGAAGGATGACTGACTTTGTCAATTTCTGAGTGATAACTAATTAACCCGTTTGAACTCTTTGCGAAAGAAACTGAAGAAGCTTTTGTAATGGCCTGCTTGGATGTTACTATACTCTGAAGGTTCATCAATCTAACCTTGGCGTGGATGATGTCGAAGAAGCTTTAGACTACAAGCTACGTTACATCATAATATCCATTTGCCCCCTTTATTTTATTTTATCTTAAGATAAAATAAAATAAAATAAATTACATATATCCTTTACAATTCCCACCCGAAAAAGAATGAAGGCAACCTAATTATTACATTTCATGGGGTGTATCTCAAACTGTCAAGTCTTTGAACAATGATTTGATATTTGTGTCGCTCAATATCTACTCGTTCAGAAGCCTCTGCAAAATAATATCTTTCTGACATAATAATATAATATTGCAAATGGTTAGTAAAACTCAGGAAATATCCAAGTACAATTCTCATCATGCCCCCTTTATTTTATTTTATTTGATGTAATAAAATAAAATTTAAATAAAGTTCGGGGACATTTGTGTAATGAATCATAACCACCCATATTTGTAGGTGTATCGTGCACAATTTAATGTCGTTTAAGCGCAAGTCCTATCAAATTCAAGAGTGTAAAATATCAAGGTTAATCACGAATTGTAACATACTCAACGCTTTCATAAATGATTCATAATTTATGAAATAAACATAAAATAATATGCACAAGTTTTTCTATGAAATATCGCATAATATCCATCATACTCCATCTGAGTCACTTTTAGTTTTATGTGATAACGTATAGAGAGATCATGCGATGAATCCTAATAGAGAACCCCAATAGTTATATCCCAAATGGCGTGGTTCATCGCGCATACATGTTATAGGTGTATGGAAAGTAATTCCCGAAGGATAAACCCTGTCTATATTTGTCTAAACTCATTGAATAATACTTGTAAAAGTTTTCAATATAATATTATATTATGTGGAAATGAAACATCCCCTGAACATAATAACTGCATGACGTGCTTTATGTTTCTCAATAGACATGCACACAGATGTTTCGAGGAAGCACCCAAAAAATAATATATACGATTCGCCACTAAGCGTGATAAAGACATTTATTTTCAATCGTGGAGTCATGCATATCGTTTTGATATTATTCTAGCCTTTATTTTATTCAAATCACATGCCACAACAATACTCATAATTGTTAATAAATAATACCCTCATGAATTGACATTAAAAATGCATTGCTTCGTCAATTTGAAGGTTTTCAAAGAATCTAATTCAATAGTAGTTTATTTATAATCCAATCGACACTTGGTGTGTAATACCGTGGATTTAAATCTATGAGTAAATATACCTCTCAATATATATATAAAATATATATGTATAATTACCGAAATAAACATAAAATAATTTCATTTATTCAGTAATATCATAGTTATATTTTAAACATTTAACTATTACATAAATAGCTCAGTAATACTCGTTTCTTAACTATACGCACACACAAAATTCGTTTTAACTGGTGTTCTATCAGAGGGAACACGTAATCCCACCAAAGTGATATGCGACTGTCAGATGGAAGTGGGTCTCTTTTTAAAATCCTTGCCGTGCAAGCTGGCAAACACTCTTCATAAATAAATCCAAAAGGTGAGGGATGAGAGTTGGCTCCCTATTTTTTACCCACGTTTTTTTTTTTTTTATTCTTAAAGCTTCCTCTAATTTCAAAACCCCCGTTCGTTCATACCACCAACTGCTTCCATGGTGAGTCCATCTTAGGTTGTCCGCCCCATTTAAAGTTTCAATGTTATATGGTATAAAATAAGGTTGGATGGATTTTGACTCTCAGATGCATCGACGACGAATTCCAGCCGGACCAAAGTCTATCGGAGTGATGTGTCAGTTAAATCGCTTCTTGTCAAGTTCCAACGGTGGTTGGTGTTATTTCAAGCTCCAACGGTGGTTCTTCGTGTCTCCAGATCCCACGATGGTTCATCATTTTCAAGATCCCACGGTGTTTTTCTATAAAGGTTCACCGGATTTGAACCTCCCACGGTTATTTTAGTATTTCAAGATCCCACGATGGTTCAAACTGATGGTTCGTTAGTTTGTAGCTTCCACGGAGGTTCGTTACATTTCAAGATCCCACGGTGTATTGTTCATCCCTACTGAAATCTATCGTAACTCGTTTGACACAAACTCAATTGAATCTCAGGTGCGCCCATTTCAATGTTTGGTGGACCAGTTTTATATCTCAGTTTTGCTGGATAAGGTTCTGAGTTTCTTCGAACCAAGCGCTATGGTTCAGTCCGAGCTTCGTCGAAAAGGGATTCACCGGAGCAAAGCTCCGTCAGTTATGGGTTGAATCTATTTGTTCAAGATAAGTGGCATATATCAAGTGCGAGGGAGCTCATGTGGTCTTTCGTTTTTTTGGAAAATCTCAGGTGCGACTGGGTTTTGAGCTTCTTCGAACGAATTTCTTTGAACAGGTGCTACTGTTCAGTCGAGCTTCATCGTGAAGAGGTTCATCAGAGCAAAGATCCGTCGATTTGTACCGAAGGCAACGTTCTTCGAAGAAAGGATATAGGAAACCTCAAAGGTTTCTCGGTTTGTGACTCCAAAATGTATAAATCACTAGCTTGGAATATTTCAAAGATATACCTTTGTCAATTGATAGCGTACTATTGCTGAAGACACGCAAAGGAAAATCTAAGAAAATCTATTCTACTGTTGTACTAAAGTTATAAAGGACCATAACTGTACTGCACATTTTCTAATCAATCTGTGACAGACACACACACACAGGCCTACTCATGTGGCCTGATAAGTTAATGTACTGTACGACCATGTGATTTTGAAAATATCCTAGTATATAATAATGTAAAATATTATCAACTTGTACTATTTTACTATTTACTTACAACAAGACATGACTTATTTTCTTTTAGTCAGTACTTTCTACCTTTTAGGTTGTACAATTACGAAACATAATTAAATTGTTGCAGCCCATCAATTAATTTAATCGAGGTACATCATTATCTTTTCAAGAATGTCCTTTCATGACAACCTTTTTTTTTCTCATTGAGTCACCTCATTGTAAATAGTTCAGCCAAATGATCATCCAAATTTTTTCATTGAGTCACCTTATAGAGACAATTTAAGGCTCATCGGTGCATAACAATTGCATCATGTTAGCATTCATACTTCAAATGATAACTTTCTTTTTAGCCTCTCGTGCAAAAACAAATATACATGAGTCTGAATAGTTTTGTCAATAAAAAAATTACGCAAACACATATTATTTGATCTCTTTATGTAAATATTAATGTCTGGAGCATACTTTCAAAATAGACATCTCAACTAATATTTACATATAAATATATCATCTTTTTTTATATATAAAGCATGAGAAATCATAAGATAGAAGTATTGGATTCCTTATCTGAAATGGAGTTGAACATTTCTCTGGTGAATGTTAGAGCAGAATGTTGATTTGTCAATCGCTTTCCTCTATCTCCGTCCACTTTTTCGATCACGAATGAGGCATTACACGATAAAAATCGTGAATACCTCCCCAGCAGAGTCGCCAAATGTAAGAGAGTAGTCTAATTTTGGGGAAATACTCGATTTTAGCACGTGTTTGACTTGAGCAACTTCGGTTGCGCCTACGTATCCGTTATGCTCGGAATCAAAGTCAGCGTAGTTCGTGGGTTCGTACTATTCGTCGGAAAACTCATTGTGGTGGTTTTTTTGGAGAGATGGGAGGTGTTGCCACTCTTCTCAAAGAACTCATCTCAAAACTCTCTCTAAAACCTCATAAGATAAGAAAATCACCCTCCTCTTCCAAGAAGATCCCCCTCAAATGTATGGGGGTAGGGCTTATTTATAGCAAAACCAACCCAAGTGGGTCGCCACATGTCAATTAACTCGTGGTGACACATGTCCTATTTTAAGTGGCATGTGTCCCATAACATATGTCAAAACTCTCAATACTAGAATATTGTCTAGTTAATATGTAAATAACACATAAATACGCGTGATATGTCCTACGCGCATAATAATACCTCAGTCGCATAAACACATGGACTTTTGTCAATATTAATCATCTCTAATCTCATTTAATAATTTAATGAGAGGCTTGTCATTAAGCCCCTCCTACACAATTAAATACAATCCTATGAATAAATGTTTTTGTCCGAAATTGTGCCAAAACAATATATGGACTCAATTAGAAATTTGTGTCCTTACACACAAGATAATGTAAATGACAACCCTCTGCCACCTCATGGGGCCCATATGGCTAGCGCTTTTGATGATGAGGTTGAGCAATTGACGATGGGGAAGTGGCTCAAAGGAAATGATGTCGAAGGATCTTCCGGTGATGGCTTCGAAGGGTCCTTAGAAGAGTGCACCTTCGAATTAGCTCAACTCCATTTGGGTGACCTGATTGAAGGGGCAGACGACCTAGAGGAAGAAGTATACGATTCCGTTGAGGGACTCAGCGGGAAGCTAGGAGCCTGTTCTCTGGAAAAGGTTAATGCAATGATAGCATACGATGAGGATTCGTATAGAGATGTGAAAGAAGTTTAAGAGCTATAAGATGATCGGACAGATCCATGGATCGAGTGCGCCGCTGTGGCTCGCTCCCCAAAGTTTGGGTGGTTCTTTGATCAGGTTGGTCTTCCTGAAGATTCTCGACTGGAAGTCACACGAGCCATTTTAGAGATCGCGAAGAAAAATATGGCGCCACATTTAAAATGGAAGGGACCCATGGCTAAACTGGTGAGTCGATATCTCTCGGAAGTCACATTTTTGAAGGTTGATAAGCTAATCAAGTATCCGCACAACAGACCCTTATATGTTACTGCATTAGTAAATGATTGTGTTTTCACATGAGTCTTGTTGTATGGTGGGGCATCCATCAATATAATGCATGTTGGATCCTTTTATGCCACCGGATTATCGGAGACAATGATAGTGCCTCATTCGTTAGCAATATCAGGTTATGATAATCAATCCTCCACGTCAGTGGGTTATGTTAACGTGGGCATCACAATGGGGAACATCACTTCCCATATTAAATTCCACATCATGAATTATGAGCCGTCATACCAGCTATTGGTAAGTAGGTTATGGATGCACAACCACGGGTTGGTACCCTCCACTTATCATCAATGTGCGAAAGTAAACATAAAGGGTAAGGAGGTGGTGATACGAGCTACCAAGAAACCTTTTGCAAAGGAGGAAGACAACATGGCGGACATAACTTTTTATACTGATCTGGCGGAAGAAGCTACCATGGTAACAAGATATACAGGGGGTAAGGATCCCGTCAACTCGAGAGACGGTGCAGGTACCTACTCGAACGATTGTAACTTATGGAGAAGAGCGTGAACTGGGAGCGATGAGTCCTCCTAGTCTATCAAGGCAGCTTCGTGATCGAATGACCCCCCGCATTGACCCTATTGAGCACCAAGTCCAAACGCAGTGTGTTCTCAGCAGATGACCAATAAGAGAGGCATATGAGAATCACAGGAAGAGGCCTTTTCAGAAGTAAGTGGACTAATAATGCAAGCAAGTGGTTTTCCCTAGCAGCAGAATTATCTACAAATTACGAAGGTGTGAGCGGGTAGCCGAGAGTCTGAACGATGAAGCTGACCCGATCTATGAATGCTTCCTAGCGGATAACCAAGGGCAATGCTTGGTAATTGATAACTCCAGGATCCAAGAGTTTATGGAGGAACTAGAAGAAGAACCAGAATGCATGAGGAATAGCCCTCGATCGCAGATCCAAGAGTTGGAAAAAATTGACTTGGCTAGAGAGGGCGAGGACCCAAACCCTATTTTTATCTCAAAGTACTTGGAGGGAACCCCTTGAGGGGAACTGATCAAGATGTTATTGGAGTTCAAAGACATCTTCACATGGAAGTACACCGAGATGCCCGGAATAAACCCGGAGGTGAGTTGGCATAGGTTAAACGTTTTACCCTCATCCATTTCGATAAAACAGGCCACTCGAACGTACAAGACAGAGTTGGACCTAAAGATTAAAGAAGAGGTTCAGAGATTATTCATAGCCGATTTCATAGTCTCGATCCAACATCCGATCTGGCTCTCTAACATTGTGACCGTGGGAAAGAAAGACAAGAGCCAAATCAGAATATGCGTAAACTTCAGAGACCAAAACCGAGCGTGCTCAAAGGATGAATTCTCGTTGCCTTTAATTGATAGCCTGATCGATGTAACAGCAAGCCATGAGATGTACATCTTTATGGATGGCTACGTGGGATATAATCAGATAAAAATGGATCCATCCGACATAGAGAAGACTGCTTTCTGGATGCCTTTGGGCAATTTCATATACACAGTCATACCTTTCGGATTGAAGAATATAGGAGCCACCTACCAGAGGACGATGATGGCCATCTTCCATGACCTTTTTCACAAGACCGTAGAGTTATATATCAATGATTTGGTGATGAAATCCAAGAAGAAGGGCTCCCACTTGGATGATTTGAGGAGGGTATTCACTCGTTCCATGAAGTATAAGCTAAAAAATGAACCCTCTCAAATGCGCCTTCAGGGTAGCGAGTGGGAAATTCATGGGGTTCGTGGTAAACTGCCAGGGGTACAAATGGACCTAGACAAATGATGAGCCATCCTTGACATGCTAAGACCAAAATCAGTGAAAGAGTTAAAGAGTTTTCTTGGCGAGGTCTCCTACCTGAGGTGGTTTGTCCCGAGGCTGGCTAAGGTAACACACCCCTTGATGGAGCTGCTGAGAAAGAGCGTGAAGTTTTCATGGGAAGCAATGCACCAAGAAGCCATAGATAAGCTGAACGCACTCCATACTTCTCCTCAGACAATGATTCCCCTGAAGGCAGGTACCCCTTTACGCTTATATCTTACGTCAACAGAACCGTCTATTGAGGCTTTGTTGGACCAATAGAGCGACGGCATTGAAAAACCTATTTATTACCTGAGTAGGATTATACACGGGTCTGATTCCAGATATACTAGTATTGAGAGGAACCGTTTGACCCTTGTATTTGTAGCATAAAATCTTAGGCATTACTTGTTATCATTCATGGTTCATATTGTAACTAAGTGCGATCCCATAAAAAAAATTCTTGCTAAAACTGTATTGATAGGCAGGGTAGCTAGATGGCTTCTAATCCGTTCGGAGTATGATCTCAACTGCGTGGTCCCTCGAGCCATTAAAAGTCAGGCTGACACAGATTTATTGGCCATCTTCCCATCTGGGACGTTCGAGCTACCTGTTGAAGAGCTCCCAGGTGATGACCTCTAGGCTAATTTTATAGCATCTAGCCTAGACGAATGGAGCATGGAATTTGATGGCTCTTCAACCAAGAAAAAAGGAGGAGCGGGAGTCATTCTGTGAAAAGGCAACAAAGAAATTTGCTTATCTTTTAAATTGGAGTTCGAATGCTCCAATAATAAAGCTGAATACGAGTCACTGGTCCTAGGGTTACTCGAATCACTGAGGAGGGGCATCCAGGGCCAGATAATTAAAAGGAATTCTAACTTAGTGGTGAAATAAGCGATAGGGGAATTTTCTCTGAAGCATATGAGTCTGGCGCCTTCTCGCACGATTATCCAGTGACTTCTTGGATAGTTCGAGGTGGTAAAGATAAAGAGGCACCCTCAAACGATGAAAATTTTGGACAGGCAAAGGCAGTGACTTGGTTTGGAGGATTGAGAATAAGGCAACGTTGGGAATCATTACCAACCCTCTTGGCACACTTGGGCAAAACTTCACCTAGGACAAATGTCACTTGAGCCTACTCATTGCTTACCTATTTGAGTGAACCCCCCTCAAGGTACCCAATCTTCCTCAATACTTTCCCCATCGACGTTACCTCCTCGAGGCACCTTGGGTGCCAGCACGCTTGACTGATGTGATCAGATACCTAACAATAGTCACTATTTGAACCACTTTCTGACGTCACGACGTCTAACATTTAGGGACTCAAGAATGTAGCACTCAAGTGGCTTTATCCTTAGGGTGGTAGGTCTAGTTCACAAAATCTGACCACCTAGCCATCCTAGAGTAAGCCTCAAGCTAACGAGTCATATCCCTTATTAATGCCTTCAATACTTCCAAGCCAATATAATGGTTTCCCGCCAAAACTATCAGATCCCATGCATTTAATGCACCCTACCAGAGGGATCGAGGGAATGCTGACTCGAGCAGCCTCTCCCCCATATAAATAGACCAAATAAAAAAATCAGAGGAGAGATCATCCTGAGCCCAGAATTACTGCCCAAATTTCCCTATACCAGAAAACCCTCGTTAGAGCATTAACTCCCATACACATTTAATGCACACATCATTGGGCATTAATTGAGCTTGAAGTTCCTGCCTTGTCTTTATTATGCCTAGAGTGCTTATTCTTTCTCCCTCCAACCATGCCACCTGCTGGTCCCATTCATTTATTGTGCTTATCATATGTTTCCTGTGTTAATATGCTCTTTAATGTAAGCCTGAATATTGAATCTCTTTGTCTCTGATTTACCTATGGTTGCTGCCTATATTGCGTACCTAATGGTGTTAGTCCCGATCTTGAAGAGGGGTTACGCCTCACTTAATACTAATTGTATCTGAATAACCCACATCTTACATCTTTAAAGGATAAATCTAAGACCTGGATATGGTCTTTATCACCGAACTCAATTGGATCGTGGAGAGACATGCAATCTAAGTTTCTTCTGAAATTCTTCCCTAACATCGAACGAAGTCCATTAAAGTTCAAATTCAAACATTTAAATAACAAGAAAATGAGCCATTTGATCGATGCTAGGAGAATTTCCAAGCGTTATTTAACACTTTCCCACATCATGGTTTTGAGAAATATCATCTCATATCTTTCTCCCACCATTGGCTAAGCATAGCTTCTAAATAACTATTTAAGACGAGGGAGAATTTTTTGGGTTATTGGAGAACGATGCAGAGGCCCATCTTAGGTATGTCGTCGAGACTACGCAAGCATGGGACACATCTAATGCTAATGCCCAAACCCGAGCTCGATAAACCCCCACAACTCCTTCTACATTCAGACTTTATCATTTGGACAAAGAAGCCGAGATGCAACTTCAAATTAACCAACTTGCTAAAAAAATGGACAACGTGGTTGACTTACGGGCAGGAGAGATACCCGGATCCAATCGATTAATGAGAGATAGAGAGTGTGTGATTTGTGAGGCAAGACGTTCAATAGATGAATGTCCAAAAATACCCACCAACAAAGTCATGCTCCAAGAGCAAGTGGAAGCAGTCAGAGCATTTAAGGAAAGTTGCAATGCCCCTTACGGTAATTCTTACAACCCTTATTGGAGGAACCATCGTGGGTTTAGTTATGGGCAATAAAACACCGCGTTAAATCCTACTTCACATGTTGACCCTCCTCCATCACCGACTCCGCACTTTCAACAAGCTCCACATATGCAAGCACCACTTCCCGCACCGTATATCACCCCACCGAGGCAAAATTTTGAGGATACGATAAATCAATTCATACAAGCCCAACAAACAACCAATTCTCAAAATACCAGAATGTTTGCCGAGATAAATGCGAATATTTCAAAGTTGCAATCATCTTTAAGTATCCAAGATAAGGGTAAGTTTTCGGCCCAAGGTCAACATAGTGTTATCTCTACATCCAACAACCATCAAGAGCAATGTCAAGCAGTTACCATTATATGAAGTGGGAGAGTTATTGATTTATCACCTCCCCCACACGACAAATCTCAAGATAAGGAGGTTTCGCCCGGCACAAAAAAGGCCAAAGATGCCCCCCTTGAAAGTGACAATGAAGACAACATTAGTGGGCCCAAAGTCGTAGTGAAACCACCCAGTGTTGCGCCTTTCCCTCAACGATTAGTTCCACCTCAAAACGGGGCCTCCCGCGACGATGTGCTCGATGTCTTTAAGCAAGTAAAGCTAAATTTACCTTTTTTCGATGCCATAAAGCAAATTCCCATCTTGCGAAAATCCTTAAGGACTTATTGACTGTGAAAAGAAGGCTAAAGTTGAAAAAGATCATTTTCCTAGCACAAAATTTGAGCTTTGTTATACTTAATGACCTCCCACCAAAGTTTAAAGATCCGGATGCACCTACCATCCATGCATCATTGGAGATAATCGAATAGAAAAAGACTTGCTTGATTTAGAGGCTAGTGTCAACATTCTCCCTTATTCGATATAGAGGCAACTAGATTTAGGGGACCTAAATCCCACATTAATCACTTTCCAACTCGCGAATCATACAGTAAAAATATCTCGAGGGATCATTGAGGACGTGATAGTCTAAGTGGACACATTCTACTTCCCGGTAGATTTTGTCATTTGGGATATGAAGTCCTCCATCCCCTTGAGCAATCATATCCCCGTTATCCTATCCCGCCCATTCTTATCTATGGCTAACGCATTAATCAATACTCGAAATGGTCAAATGCACTCACATTTGGAAACATGACCTTGAGACAAATATTTTCAATATATCCAGGCAAGTGGGTGAGGAGGACGATTTTCACGTTGTAGATCTTAGCGAAGAGATAGTAGAGGAGCACATAGAGGGAAATATTTATGGGGATGCCTTAGGAGCGTGCCTTATTTTGGGTAGTGAGAGTGACGGGACGTACACTAACTTTGAGAGGGAAGCAGAGGAGTTGAGAGCGATATTAGACGAGAGAGCGTCGAATGAGGACGTAAGAGATGTAAATTGGGTTTCTAAATTCGAGGAGTTACCCTCGAGGGAGTCACGCACCATTCCATCCGACAAGAAATTTCTCACCCTCGAATTAAAGAAACTACCCTCCAATGTAAAATATGCTTATTTGGGAGAGGGTGAGATATTTGTCGTTGTTGTCTCCTCTAACCTAGATAAAGATAAAAAGGGTAAATTGTTAGCAATTTGAGGAAGCACTGAAGTGCTTTTGGTTGGAGCATTGCGAATTTGAAAGGTTTAAGTCCCCTGATTTGTATCCATAAAATCCACCTCAAGGAGGACGTAAAGCCCTCGAGGGAGATGCAATGGAGATTGAACCCCACTATAAAAGAAGTAGTGAAAGCAGAGATCATTAAGCTATTGGACACGGGTATAATTTACCTAATCTCATATAGCAAATGAGTGAGTCATGTAGAAGTCGTCCCGAAAAAGTCACGAATTACAATGGTCGACAATGCCAAGGGTGAGCTAATTCCCCAACGTATCACCACCGGGTGGCGCATTTGCATTGATTACCGAAAACTCAATGCTGGCACGAGAAAAGATCATTTCCCCTTCCCATTCATCGACCAAATGCTAGAGCGAGTAGCCGAACACCCATTTTATTGCTTCCTTGACGATTATTCTGGATATAACCAAATTGAGGTAGATGTGCTTGATCAAGAGAAGACGACTCTCACATGTCCTTTTAGAACGTTTTCCTCTAAGCGTATGCCATTTGGATTATGTAATTCCCCCACGACTTTTCAAAGGTGCATGCTTAGTCTCTTTAGCGACATGGTCGAAAGGGTCCTAGAGGTTTTTATGGATGACTTTAGCATTTTTACCCCTCCTTTAACCTTTGTCTTGCGAATATTGAAATAGTACTAGCCCGTTGTGTGGAAAAGAACTTGGTACTCAATTGGGAGAAGTGCCATTTCATGGTTACCGAAGGAAAATTTCTTGGCAACATAGTGTCGTCCAAAGGAATTGAGGTTGATAAGGCAAAAATAGATGTCATATCCCCTCACCTAAATCACTAAAGGATATGCGCTCTTTGTTGGGCCACACGGGTTTTTATCGGAGGTTTATTAAGGATTTTAGTGCCATCGCTAGACCCTTGACTAACCTCCTTATGAAGGATGCCCCCTTTGAGTGGAATGAAGCATGCCAAAGCGCTTTTGAAAAACTAAAAAGCATGCTCATTTTCGCTCCCATTATGCAAGCTCTGGATTAGTCCCTTCCATTCGAACTTATGTGTGATGCGAGCGATTATGCTATAGGGGATGTTTTGGGCCAAAGAAAAGATAAGAAGGATAATTTCATCTACTATGCTAGCCGAATGCTTACCAGACCGCAACTTAATTACTCCACCACGGAGAAAGAATTGTTAGCCGTAGTTTTTGCCCTAAATAAATTCCAGTCTTACCTCCACTACACTAAAAAGACCAAATTGTCACTTTTGAGCATGCCACCCTTGTCACGGTCAATGACCGTGATAAAAAAAACACCCATTTTATGTCACGGTACAAGTTCGTAACAAGAACAGTTATCACGGGCTTGTCACGGTCAAGGACCGTGACAGGTCGTGACAAGTTTATAAGTAAAAAAACCTTTCCTCTTCTTTTTTTCCACCGTTTTCTATCCCCCCCCCCCCCCCCATTCTCTCTCTCTCTCTCTCTCTCTCTACGATTTAAGGTATTTTTTCTTCTCTCCTTCTCTTTCATTTGTATATATGTGTGTATGTGTGTGTATATGTGTTCGTGTGTGTGTGTGTGTGCATGTACAGGTGTGTGTGTGAGTGAGTGTGTGTATGGTGGGCGAGGGGGCAGGGGGTGGTGGGTTTGTGTGTGTGCATTTATGTGTGGGGTGGGTGGGTTTGTGTGTGCATTTATGTGGGGGGGCAGGGGGCATTTGTGGGTGGGTGGGTGGGTGGGTGGGGGTGGGTTTGTGTGTATGTGCAGGTGTGTGTGGGGGTGGATGTGTGTGTGTTTGTGGTGGGGCAGGGAGGTGGGGGAGGGGGTGGGGGGGAGGGGTGAGGGTGTGTATGAGTGTGTGTATATGTATGTGTTGAAATTAATTGGTGTTTAGTTTAGGACTTAAAATTAATTATTAATATTGATTTAAGATTTGAAATTAATGTTTAGTTTAGGACTTGAAATTAATTCTTAATATTGATTGGACATTATAAATATTGTTTCTTTATTTTTGTTTAAGTTTGAAATTGTTATTGTTGAATTAATTGAGTAGATGAATTAAATGGAGTACGGGATACACATTTGTTGGTTTGTTGTTGTTGTTGTTGGATTATATTGGACGGATGTGGTTGGATATGGAAGTTGGTTGTTAAATTTTTTTAAAATACTTAATTTAATTCACACTAATAAATTCGTAAATAATTATATTGTCTTAAATTGTTGAATTGGTTAATTTTGGAAGTGGCACGACCACTGGATTATTGTCAAAATGGGGGGAGGGGGAGTTTTCGACTTTTTTCTAAAATTACTTTGTGTCACGACCTGTTCGAGAGTGGCACGACCACGAACTTATCATAATTAAATTAAATATACCTACAATTACACATAGTGTGCATTGATACTAGCCTTATAGTTCTTATGCGTACACATTCAATAGCCCTTAGACCCGTTCGAGAGTCATTACCCCTGTAATGAGATCTTTCGAATTGTCCCGTTTGGACAATTTGGGACTGTATAATTTTTGTATAATAATATTCTTAGTGGCTTAAAGTTGTTACTTTGGGAGGAAGTTCTGCAGTCGTATCCTAATGTTCTCTGAGAACATACTAGATTGACAAGTGTGAGTGTTATTTCAAGTGATCAGTTGAAATAACACCCACACTTGTCAATCTTTGTTGTGTACTTGGAGAACTATGGGGATATGCTCCCAAATTTTTCTCAAATCTTAACAATGTGCATGAGCTGTTAAGTATATTACAGAAATATGCGGTCTTGAATGGGATGGGACCACTCACCCTATAGAGGAGATGTAGGAAATAGGAATTACTATTATAAATTGAAATTTAAAAATCGAATATAAATAAGACATAATTAATTGAAACATACTATAAATCTAAGTTTTGTTTATATTAATCCACGGATATACGCTTATTACATGCGCCAAAGCATCCTACATGCGCAAAAGCGTCTAAACAATAGTGTGAATGACTTGGTTGCTCCTACCGAATATCAATCCATTTTTTATGATAACCCAAATTTGAAACAATTTTTCAATTTGTAATAAGTATTCCAATTTAGCGCATGTACTAGTGTTTTATTATTATCGGACATCAGTTTAATGCTTTTAATTCATTTGTACTTGATCATTTTCACTCTTTTTATCTTTCTCTCTTTCCTTTGTATATGTGTGTGTCTTAAACAGTAATAAATATTCCAATTTTCGGATTAATGCTTTTATTCATTTGTACTTGATTACATTAGCGCATGTACTATTTAGACTTAATGTTTGCATGTCTTCTTCTAATTTATTTTGAATTTGTACTAATAACATCATTTTTTTTACAAAAAATGTCTCCTTCAGGGATTAAAGTAAGGATGGTGATGGTGATGATGATAATGATGATGTCTTCTGGGCTCGGCGGTAGCGGAGGCGACGAGGGCTCCTCGCCCCTTAGGCTCCCCAAATGGGAAAAATTGGGAATGGTCGTCGAGAACAAGACGGGGATATTAGCTAGATCCCTCGAGCTGGTAAAGACGATTATCGACCGGGGTACACTAGTTGGAGGGAGGTGACAAATGAGCTCAAGTTAGCTATTTTGACGGCACTTCAGGTAATGTTTTTATATTTATATTTATATTTATATTTATATTTCAATTTCAATTTCAATTTATATTTATATTTATTCACAACTAACATTGTATCTGTTTGACATGAACAATTCAGCCTGGCCCTAGAACTCCGCGATTCTGTCTTGGAGCAGCTGAAGGACCAACACAAGACATGGAAGAAAAATTTACTGGCCCGATACTTTAGGAAGACCGGAGACTTCATTATCAAAATGCGTGAGTCTATCCCTCCGAAGGAGCTGATCTCATTGGTACAATAGCAAAAGTTTATTTACAGTGAGATTGAGGAGCGATAATTGGCATCTCGTAAATCGAGGAGGGAAAATCGGGCGAAAAAGACAGGGAGTGGACCTAAGGGTAGGCCACATAGGCTCGATGCCTATGTGGAAATTTGAACGAAGAAGGGGAAGGATAAGGAGGTGTCCCCGAGCGTCGCATACACAATTGTAAGTTATTCGACAGTTTACTTTTTGTTAAGTACGTTATAATTTTTTTATTTACTTATTTAACTGATCGTGTGCTTTTTATCATTTCAGGAAAAGCTTAAGGAAGTGCATGAGTCGTAGTTTGATACCGACAAGGCATTTTGTCCACGGATGCACTCAAACAAGTGCTTGGCGCTGATCGCAAGGGGAGGACAAGGGGTGAGCTAGCGGGTGGCCAAATATAGGATCATCGGATTGGAGACGAGAAACACCGGGTCGGTTACTCAGGTGAATTCACATGATGCGAAGCTATAAAGGTTGGAGGCGACGGTCCAAGATATGTTCTCATTCGTGAAGCATTCTTTGGGCATAAAGGGCAAGGGGAAGGGGAAGGAGTAGGTGGTGAAGGAGGAGGTGGAGGAGGACGAGGAATTGGACATCGCTGCTTCATTATCGACACGTGCAGACTCACTGATTGATGATCCAGTCCCCTACTTGGCTCCCATCGAGCGGCCTATGGCAACGATTGGTTGGTCGAGCGTATTTATACTTAATATAATTGATGGCACGCGGATAGGGAGGGGGTTGAGGGACCCGAATACCATCCAGGGTATGTTGGTTTATGGACGTGCACTTCAAGACATCGAGGCTAAGGTGCTCGTCAAGCATGTGATAACCGAAAAGGAGAACTCCCCATTGTGGTTGCACGAACAATGTTGTATGATGCATATTCAGGGATGTCTCAATGTGTATGTCGTGTGGCCTTACTTCCTCCTCAAACCTACCACATGACATTATTTTTATTTATTTTATTTGGACACTTGGATTATATTTGTATTATTTTGATTTGTTACATGTTGGTTTGGATATGGAATTATATATGCAATGATTTGGTGCATTCTTTCTATTATATTTGGATATATGATGTTTGAACAGGTACAATTTTGCTATAACAGGTACAAATATACTGTTGGGCAGTGGCAGTGGCTAAACTACCCAGCAGATTTTTTATAAATTCTGCCCAGATTTATCGCGGTCAATGACCGTGACAAGGACATGACAAAGAAAACTTATCATTGTCATTAACCGTGATAATTTTTAAAAGGTTGTCACAAGTTTATCACGATCCGTGACCATGAAAAATCTTATCAAGGTCAAAGATCGTGACAGGATCGTGACAAGTCTAATGAACTTATCACGATCAATGACCGTGATAAGTCCGTGATAATAAAAGTTGTCACCCCCAGACTTGTCACGATCATTGACCTTGACAGGTTGGTCTTGTCACGGTCAATGACCATGACAATCCAGCAGGTTTGGTGTAGTATTCATTAGTTTTCCAATCACTTGCTTTACCGACCACGCGGCACGTAAGTATCTCCTTTCCAAAAAGGATGCTAAGACGCGCCTCATAAGGTGGATCCTACTCCTATAAGAGTTCAATCTCTCCATAAAAGACAAGAAAGGAGTAGAAAGCGTCTTCGCCAACCACTTGTCCTGGCTTTCGTTCAACGTACCTAGTGATCCAATACCCATAGATGAATATTTTTTGAATAAGCAGTTATTTGCCACTTCTTCTCTCCCTTGATTTGTGAACATAGTGAATTACCTTGTCACAAGAGTCGTTCCTTCCGATTGGACACCGCAACAGAGAAAGAAGTTCCTCACTTGATCGCGATGTTCTTTTATGATGATCCCTATTTATTCAAATATTGCACAGACCAAATCATCCAAAGATGTTTGTCATATGACGAGATTCCTAGTGTTATTCACTTTGGTCATACGGAAGCATGTGGGGGCCATTTTTTGATGAATAAGACGGCCGCTAAGATCCTTCAAAGTGGCCTCTATTGGCCTATAATTTTTTGGGATATTAATTCTTATTACAAATCTTGTGATAGATGTCAAAGAATGGGAGCCATCACTCGATGAGACATGATGCCATTAACGCCCATACTCGTCATTAAGATATTTAATTGTTGGGGTATTAACTTCATTGGCCCTTTCTTCCTTCCTTTGGTTTCTTATACATCCTAGTCACGGTAGACTATGTGTCTAAATGGGTTGAGGCCATTGCTACGAAGACTAATGACAATAAGGTGGTGATTAAATTCTTGTAAGAACATATACCTTTCTTGCTTCGGAGCTCCGAAAGAAATCATTAGTGACAATAGCAAACACTTTTGCAATTGCCCATTTGCAAAACTTATGAGAAAGTATGGGGTCGTCCACAAGGTTGGGATGACCTATCACTCCTAAACGAGTGGGCAAGCTGAATTAGCCAATCGTTAAATCAAGAACATTCTCAAAAAGATCGGTGATCCTAATCGAAAGGATTGGTCCCTCTACTCGAACGATTCTCTATGGGATTATAGAACCGCATATAAAAAAACCTCGGGATGTCCCCATTTCTCTTTATGTATGAAAGGCCTTTCCATATCCCCGTGGAGCTAAAACACAAAGCCTATCGGGCAATCAAGAGGTTGAACTACAATTTGGACAAAGCCGGTGAAGAACGCGAACTTCAATTGAATAAGTTGGAAGAGATAGGCAATGATGCGTATGAGAATGAAAAAATATCCAAATAAAGGATGAAACTCGCACATGATATAATTATTCGACGAAAGGAGTTTTATTTGGGTTAAAAAGTGCATTTCTATAACTCCCGTCTACATTTGTTTCCTGAAGAATTATGTTCGTGATGGACGGGCCCATTCGTTGTGAAAGAGGTGTTCCCTCACGGAACAGTGGAGTTAGCAGACCTAAAAGGGGGGACACGTTCAAAGTTAATGGACAATGCCTAAAGTCAATCTTGTGACCAAATAAAAATCAATCTTCCTTCCTAAATCCTTCCTCTTCTCTTCCTTTCTATTCTCTCTTATAAATTTTCCTTTCTTTATTTTCTCTCCTAATAAAACTTTCCTTTCTTTCCTTCTTCTAAAGAACTCCCAAACAAGTTGTTAGTAAGAGTCTCGACAAGAAAAGGAAATTTTGATGAAGGAGGCGTTATTTTACTGTTGATAAATAAGGGATGGGATGATGGGGATAAGACATTTTCCACAAAATAAGGCCTGTTTCATCTGGGATTCCTACTTTTTTCATCTTGGAAGGACCACTTTTTTTTGCCACCCTCCACTTGTTTTTCACGTCTTTTACCGCCCACAAATTTTTTATTTAGATTGGAAATTTGAAACCCCTCATATTCCTCATTTAACTCGCACCAAGACTATCATTTTTTTCAGACTTCTTGACCTTCCTTATGCTTACTGCTATCCCCATAATTGCGAATGAATTATTTTTTGTCTGGTAATAATCTTAACCATTCATTTTATCTCCGAGGCATTGAGAACTCTTCATCGACAACCAGTCTCTCATCACACTCTTTTTCACTGTGGCTAATGCACCCATAGAGAAAATAAAAGAAAGTGATCTGCCCATACTGGAAAAAAAACTAAGTTCGCTCTCTACCAACGATATTCATAATTTTATTATGCATAATTGGTTTCTAAACATCCAATAACACCTGAATCAGCAGAAACGATCCCAACTGGTCCCATCTGGAGAGACATCAATCTCCACAGATTTGCTAAGTTTGTTGCCTATTCTTTTTCCAGTTTTCTCCTCCGTTCTGTTCAAAGGAAAATTAAAAACTCGAACCCACATTAGTGTCCGCCTAAATTCCATATCCATGGGGGCTATTTCATCATCAAGTTCTTAGTAAAAAAAACTAAATTTTTATCAAAAGACCAAGGTCCTTCTAAGATCACTCTATGTTTGTATATAACATGGTTGAATTTGAACAAGAAACAATTATCACCAATATTTTTCATCTATATTCCCTTTCTTGGTCTCCACGTCAGTTGCATAGTGGTTCGAATAGCTTCAAAGTGTGACACCATGCATATTTTGACATTGGAGGTGGCCAATCCCTCTACGAACCTACACTGGGCGTCATACTTAATACACCAGTCATAGCATGCGATAGAAATTTGAGACATTAAAAACTTTTTTCATAAGATATAATCCAAATTTAATCCAACGAATACAAACATAAACACAATACATTTCATCACCATACTAACTCGAGAATAAAAACTCACCTCCAAAGGATAAATTAATACTTAAATGAAATTAACCAACTGAAAAGAAACCGTAAACAATTATGGAACCGAATGGCCCACCAAATTTCATAAACAACTATCGCATAAATAAAATGATGGAATGGAAAAATCTAAACTACTAATAAAACTCTAGCTGCACTTCACGAATATCCAATCCAATCTATGCAACTACTCCATCAACTATACCTAAAATATCAGTCAACTGAATGGACCAGAGTCCATCGCATGAATATCGGCTACTACTACCAATTAGGATTCGTTCAGACATAAGCATTATATGAGATAAATATTATGATTACATATTTTAAATTGCACGATATAAGAACATACGAGTAAAGTAAAGCAACACTAACTACTAATATAGCTAAACTACCCCATTATTCAAGTCTAGTTATGATATTACAATATTAAATTTTACTCTTAAATTATCAATTGAATTAATGGAACCAATTTGACTAATGCGACACCAATATAGACAGCACATACTCTTGGTGCTTCGAAAATGATAACCAATATTATTAATTCGATATCAATATAGCCAGTTTACCATTCTATTGGTCCTTCACATACTCTTGACGGTCCGACAATTTTACACACCCCACCCATTCCTCTCACTATAGTCAGTTTACCCAATTTCGTTAGCACTACACGTACTCATGAGGTTCCACGCACGATATGTCATTATAGCCATTTTGTGCAATTTTGTTATCCCTACACATATCCGTGACGTCAACTCATACCCACGTCGCTATAGCCAGTCAACCCAATTATCATTAGCCCTACACATACTTGCGACACAAATCCATTTTAATACATGTTTATTATATTAGACATTAATTATTAATTATTAATTAAGTTCTCTTTATTTTCAATTAGCCCCACCCTTAATACAGCTATCGCAATCTAAAACCATCCCTAGTCCCATACCTAGAGATCCCCAAACCATAAGTACATAGTCTATCACCTAGGAAGAATACCTACAAAATATTATTATCTAGTCTCACATTTAAGCTAAAGGAATAATGTAATGACGTACTACCTAGCCCCACTTAGGAAAATACCCAAGCATACAAGAATACACTCAATAGTCCTAAACCTAGTTAGTGCCAACATTAACAAAGTCTATCTACTAGTCCCATACCTAGCAAGCAACCTATCAAAACGAGTGAAAGCATAACTACTCCCCAAAACCCAAGGTTCCCCTTGTGCCGAAATATTAACACAAATAATTTCCACATAAATTATATTTTTGTTTAACACTGCAATCGTTTAATTAATCCTACGATTTTAATTCCATTCAAAACACGTCCTTTTAATCATGTAATAACCAAGTTCTACCAAATAGTCACACGAGTTGTTAAATTCGATAATTTCAATACAAGTGATATTTTACCAATTAGCACATAAAAAATACATTCTAACACATGTATTAACAACGATACGCAACAAAAATTCTATTATATAAACTACACATCAATATCATAATTTTACAAGTCAAAATATTATTCCAAGTTCATATTTTTAATTCTTACACGTGAATAGTCCCACAAATCTACCATAACCCAAACCTCTAATCCAAGCATGCGATTGTTTCAAGTCTCAACCCTTATTTTTAGATTTAATAAACATAGCCCCAATTTTTACTTTCACTTTCCCTAATTAATCTTCCTAATCATTTTTAAGAAAACATGATTAATTAAGGTTTAGACAATACTCAAAACATATTATACTTAGGGGAACAATAGAGATATTCATGCTTGATTAGAAGTCACCTCGAAATTCTGATTATACAGTTGTGATCCTCTCGCAAAAATAGCAAAGACTCATTCTTGGTTGATCTTTAGAAAATTAATTTGAATCTTCAAAACTTGAGTTGAAACTTGTTTTTAATGGGATTTAGGTTTTGTAGAAGAGAGAAGAGAATAATTTTGGAGTCTACTACTTTTTTAGATGAGTTAAAAGTGTTTAAAAAGTCTAAATCTCGTCTTTTTAATATAGGAGAATAAAAGAGTTTGTAACCAACACAAACACCTAAAAAGAAGGATATTCACTAAATCTGCCCCAGACCAAATCGATTCCCCCAGGGCCGAATCAATTCCCTATCTAGGTGATTCGATTCCTCATAGACCGTATCTATTCCCCCTATTCAACTGACAGAGGAAAAAAGTTGAAAAAATCCGATTTTGTTCCCGAGTTCGAATATGATTAAAACCTTATTTCTTATATACCAAAACCAACATTTTTAAATACTAAAAAAAATTAAATCCAATAAAAAATATTATTCCAATTTTCAATTTAAAAAAGATATTTACGGTACAATATCACGGGGTGTTACATTCTCCCCTACTAATATAGGAATTTCATCCTCGAAATTCGACGAAGCGCAAATGTAAAACATAAAATCGAGCAAATAAAAAAAGACTCACATATACCTACCCTTAGAATGCCACGATTGGGAACCCATACACCAAATCCTATATGCAATAGCCCACGAATAAAATTACAATTTATATATTAACTATATATTTAAGCATAACTACGAAGATAAAATGTACCATGCTATCTCACTAACCATGATTTGGCATTTGCTGAGCCTGCCCTGTTAGAGGTCCAAAGACAGGAAGTATATACACCCTCGGCATGATCGGTCCTTGCCAATGTTGTTGGCACTCTCTATGCACCTAGTGCTAAAGGCCTTTGGCACTGCTGTCCTCGAGTCTTCAGACATTTGAGAGCTCGATGCCCTGTCTCCCCACAACTATAACACGCACTTCTAAAAGATCCAAACCGCCTAGCTTATGCTCGATCACCTTGTTATCCCTGCCCCTATCCCCTAGGACCCTATGGGATGTCATTGCCTTGATGAAAGGGTTGTTTTACCTGTACTACTCGCTGCTTCTTTCACGGTTGGTCATTGCGACCTTTGTTCTCCCCACTTGCCTTAGTCCTATATTGACCACTCGCCTCAAACCTCTTAACTTCTTCTAATAATTCATCCTTTCTTCCCATAACAATAATATAACGTCCACCACCTGGGTGTAAGTAATGTACGTCAGATTCCCCAAAACCATTTGCTTAATTGACCACGTCAGAGTCTTAATGAAACATTCCATCTTCTTCTCCTCAGTATTCACCTCCTCCGGTACAAACAAGGATAGATTCGTTTACTCCTTTTCATAATCAGTAACTGACTTCAAGCCCTGATATAAATATAGAAACTCTTCCTTCTTTGCACTCCTAATTGAATAAGTAAAATACTTATCAGTATATTTCACCAAAAAATCTCCATAATTCAAACACGCATCCCAATTAACTTAAAAGTAGCTAAGATATACTTCTGCACATCCATGCAATCCACCATCCTCAAATGCATATCCACATCATGCCTCCATTGGTGAGCAACTGTGGGATCAGATCCCCTAGCAAAAGTAGAAGGATTGACCTTCTGGAAATTAGCCCTCATCATATCCCAAACAAAAGTGGGTGTACCATGTTGCTGCGCTCTTTGAAATTCCCACCTCAGTCTCCCTATCTCAATACCAGACGTTGTGGCCTCACGGACGATAGTCGTTAACTCTTTTGCACTCAAAAGAAACTAACCTTGTCTCTCTTGAACTAAGGGACCAAAAACCAAACCCTCTCTCTTATATCCAGATCTCCTAGTGTTCACCATATGAAAAGACAAGAACAAGCAGCATCGGACTTGAAAAAACCTAACGAGTACAAATCATTAATAACAATCAAAGATAAGTAATGCGGAATCTATAAAGGACTCACAGCCTACAAGACCTAAGACCTTGCTCTGGTACCAATTGTGACACCTCGTATATTTTGACATTAGATGTGGCAAGTCTCCATTGTCGACCTATACCGGACGTCATAATTAAAATAGCAATCTTAGCATGTGACAGAAATATGAGACATTAATTTTTTTTCATAAGTTATGATTCGAATTTAATCCAATGAATATAAACATCCACGCAATTAATTCCATCATCATGCTAACTCCAGAATAAGAACTCAACTCCAAAAGATAAATTAATAATTAAATGAAATCATCCAACTGTAACTCCAACTGGAAATAAATCATAAAAAACTATGGAAGCGAATAGCCCAGCAAATCCATCAACAACTGTCTCATAAATAAAATGACGGAATGAAAAAATCTAAACTACTAAAGTAATAAAATAAAACTCCAACAGCATTCCACGAATCTCCAATCCAATCTATGCAGCTACTCCAGTAACTATACCTGAAATGTTAGTCAAGTGAATGGGTTAGAGCCCACTGCATGAATACCGACTACTCCTCCCAATTAGAATCTGTGAATCCTGATATAAGCATTATATGAGATAAATATTACAATAAAGAATTTTGAATTATGCGATATAAGAACATGCTAGTAGGTAAAACAACAGTAACTATCCATATATCTAAGCCACCACATTATTTAAGTTCAATTATATTATTACAACATTAAATTATAATATTAAATTAATACAACCAATATCATTAATGCAGTACCAGTATAGCCAGTTTTCCTTTCTATTTGTCTTGCACATACTTCTGGTGCGCCAATAATTTTTCTTGTTTTTGAGGCAACCTATAAAGAACGGGAAAAGCCACAATTTTTTTTTTACCTCAAATTTTCTGAATGTTTTTGGCTATAGCGTCTTCAAGCTTTCTTTTTCTCTCTTGTGCGATCATTTTTTGTTCTTCAGTTCTTGCTAAATCCTTAATCTCTGTAAGAACTCTTTCTCTTTTCTTCTATTCTCCGTCATGGTTTACTCTATTGATTCTCTTGATGGATTCAAAAATGAATTTAAGATTCCCTCTTGGGTTGTTTTTGAGCACGCTACTTTACCTGCTAATTTTTTCTCACTTGCTGAGAGTCACTGGTTTGACTCTATCTTTATAATTGAGTGTGGGTTTACCTTTCCCCTAAACCCATTTTGTCTTGAGTTTTGTCAATATTTTGAGTTTGTCCCAGCTAGGGTAGCCCCCAATACTTGGAGGGTTGTAAATGGAGTGTATAGGTTGAATCAAATCCATGGAACCCATTTAGGGATTCCGTAAATAATGTTTTGTTATAAGTGGGTGACTAGTGACACCACTTTTTATTTAAAGACTAGGGTTGTAAATAAAGTGCTAGTAGTCAATCTTTCAGACTCCAATAGGGATTATTTTGAGCATGGAGTTGTAAAAAATTGGCAATACGCCCCTTTGATTGGGAATGTTTAATGGTAATACTAATTGTTGTTCTGTAAATTTTGATTGCGGTCAATTAGAAGAGAAGGTGCCCGAAGGAGAGTGAAGTGAACCTCAGGGAATTGAAATTCATATGGGGACTTCATCAGAGGATTGGCAATTAACACATTAGGTCTGCATCCTATTTGCTACAGTACAAGAATACAGTTTCTTCCTTTGTTGCTCGCCCCCCAATAGCCACTCCTTCCCCTGTAATTGACCTTGGGCAGGAACCTCTTTCTACTTCCTCAGCTCCTAAATCTGACAGTGGTGATCTTGCTGCCCACTCCCCTTCCTCCTTATATTCAAACTTACCTCTTATCGCTTCTATGGGAAAAAGGATGTTTCCCAACATTATGGGAGACATAACTGCCAATACCCCTTCTAAATAAACTGATGAGGAGGTGAAAAATAAAGATGAAACTGGGAAGAAACCTCCAGTTAAGAAAGTTGAAGAGAGATCCTTGAAAAGAACAAGGAAAGGGCTTCTTTCTAAGTTAGTAGAAGGTTATTCGGCCCTTCCTAACCAGCGTGAATTGGTCAGTATAAATTCTTCTACCTCTCTAGTGGTCCTTGGCCCTGGATTGGCAAGATAACTAATAAATTTTGGGACTTTACAGACCACAGGGGTGCTGCAGCTGCACTACCTCATTCTAAAAGTTCTGACACGACTGCTTAAAGCCTCGCTCTAGTATATTCTTTTACCTTCTTTATTTTTCAGTCTCTTTATTTATTCTTCATAATACTGACTTTCCTTGTTGTTCTTGGGTGGTTCCTCGTTAACTTCAATAAGATGTTGGAGAAATATAAGGCTTTGTTAGCCTTTTTGGGTGAAGTTAAAGAAGCTTTTAATGAGCTGAAAAGTTAGTGCTTGATACGCAACAAGCACTGGCCAATGAACAGAAGAAATGGGAGGAGAAGGTGAAAGATGTTGAAGGAGTTGTTGAAACTGCTAGGGGTCTGGCTAATAAGTTGCAGAAAGACTTAGATACTGAGAAAGTCAAGACCGCCCAACTACAAAAGGATTTGGGTGTTGAGAAGGCAAAAAGGACTAAGGCCAGAGAGGCTGGATTCAACAGAGGCTGAGATAAGGCCACTAGAGAAGCTTCTTTGCAGATTGAGTTTGTGAAGAAGAAATACTTTAAGGATGATTGGTTTGCTGCCCTGGTGGAAGTCGACACTCCAAATGACTCTGAGTTGCTCTTACGACATGATCGTGCCCCCCCCCCCCCAAACCTGGACAAGGAAGTTAATAATGATGGGGGTTCCAGTGAATCCCTTATAGTGATGGAGTCTGTCGAACAACACCAGTATGTGGATTCTTCTGCCCCCTCCACAGTTAATCATCCTCCTCCTTCTGCTCCTGCTTCTACTTCAGTTGATTCTGAGGTAGATAAGAAGAAGGTGTAGAACCGAGTAACTTTTTATTTTCCTTTTTCAGTAGTTGTATTTTTTTCTTTTTGATGATGTACCTATACTTTCCACTTTTATTAATGAAAAGATAAATGTTTTTATTCATCTTCTTGTGTGATTCTACACTACACCAAAACTGGCGAATGGTCATGGCCAAAATCTCTGACTAAGATTGTGGGTCGCGGACTAGGGCCGTGAGCATTTCAAGCGCGATCAATTTCGTGGGTCAAGGCCCAAGTTCGTGACCAAAAAAAGGAAACGGCCCGCAGGGGTCCCGACAGATGGTCGCAGACTTGGGCAGTGACCCATACCGCAATAGGGAAAAAATAGTCACAGTCCAAGTACGTGACCCACAACCGTGATAAAAATTGGTCACGGTCAAAGTCCGTGACCCACACCACAATGAAAAAAAAGAAAAAAATGGCCGCGGCCTAAGTTTGTGACCCACAACTGTGACAAAAATTAGCCGCGGCCAAAGTCCGTGATAAACACCGCAACGAAAAAAAAAAGGATACAAATGGTCGCGGCCCAAGTCCATGACCCACAACCGTGACAAAAATTAGTCGCGGACAAAGTCCTGATATTCTAAAATTATTGTCACATTCCCAAATTGGGAGTCCCGTGATCACGCGATAAGTTCCTACGAGTTATATTGGTTCCGTGCAAGTTGTTGATGCCATTCACAGGGCCGTTCGGAGGCTATTATGGGTTTTCACCCACTAACGCCATGTTTTTAAGCCTAAGTATAGAAATATGAAAATTATTGTCGTATTCTCAAATCGGGAGTCCCGTGATTGCGCGGTCAGTTCTTATGAGTTACATTAGTCCCATGCGAAGTGTTGGTGCCACTCATAGGGCCATTCGGGGGCTATTTCGGGTTTTCACCCACTAACGCCACGTTTTGCTTAAGTCCTGATATTTTTAGATTATCGTCGTATTCTTAAATTGGGAGTCCCGTTATTGCGTAGTAAGTTTCCACGAGTTACATTGGTCCCGTGCGAGGTGTTGGTGCCACTCACGGGGCCGTTCGGGGGATGTTTGGGATTTTCACCCGCTAACACCATGTTTTTATGCCTAAGTCTAGAAATATGCAAATTATCGTCATATTCTCAAATCGAGAGTGTCGTGATCGTACGGTCACTTCCTACCAGTTACATTAGTCCCGTGCGAGGTGTTGGTACCACACAATGAGTCGTTCGAGGGCTGTTTTGGATTTTCACCCGCTAATGCCATGTTTTTAATCCTAAGTCTATAAATATGCAAATTATCGTCGTATTCTCAAATCGGGAGTCCCGTGATTTCGCGGTCAGTTCCTACGAGTTACATTGGTCCCGTACGAGGAGTTGGTGCCACTCACGGGTGTGTCGAGTTTTTACCTTCTAACGCTATGTTTTTAAGCCTAAGTCTAGAAATATCTAAATTATCATCATATTCTCAAACTGGGAGTCCCGAGATCGCGCGGTAAGTTCCTACGAGTTACATTGGTCCCGTGCCAGGTATTGATGCCACTCACGGGACTGCTCAGGGGCTGTTTCAGGTTTTCACCCACTAACGCTATGTTTTTATGCCTAAATGTATAAATATTCAAATTACCATCGTATTCTCAAATCGGGAGTCCCGTGATCGCGCGGCCAGTTCCTCCGTATAACATTGGACCCGTGCGAGGTGTTGGTGCTACTCACAGGGTTGTTCGGGGACTATTTTGGGTTTTCACCCACTAACGTCATGTTTTTAAGCCTAAGTCTAGAAATAAGCAAATTATCATCATATCCTCAAACTGGGAGTCCCGTGATCACGCGGTAAATTCCTAGTAGTTACATTGGTCCCGTGCGAGGTGTTGGTGCCACTCACGGGGCCATTCGGGGTTATTTTAGGTTTTCACCCACTAACGCCATGTTTTTATGCCCAAGTCTAAAAATATGCAAATTATCATTGTATTCTCAAATCGGGAGTCCCGTGATCACGCGGTAAGTTTCTACGTGTTACATTGGTCCCGTACGAGGTGTTGGTACCATTTACAGGGCCATTCGAGGGCTGTTTCAGGTTTTCACCCACCAACGCCATGTTTTCAAGCCTAAGTCTAAAAATATGCAAATTATCATTGTATTCTCAAACCGGGAGTCCCGTGATCATGCGATAAGTTTCTACGTGTTACATTGGTCCCGTACGAGGTATTTGTATCACTTACAGGGCCATTCGAGGATTGTTTCAGGTTTTCACCCACCAACACCATGTTTTTAAGCCTAAGGCTAGAAATATGCAAATTATCATCGTATTCTCAAACCGGGAGTCCCGTGATCGCACGATCAGTTCCTACCAGTTACATTGGTCCCGTGCGAGGTGTTGGTGCCACTCACAGGGCCATTCGGGGGCAGTTTCGGGTTTTCAACCACTAACGCTATGTTTTGCTTAGGTCCTGATATTTTTAAATTAGCTTCGTATTCTCAAACCGATAGTTTTATGATCACATGGTAAGTTCCTATGAGTTACATTGGTCCCATGCAAGGTGTTGGGGCCACTCACGTGGCCGTTCGGGGGCTGTTTTTTATTTTCACCCACTAACGCCTTATTTTCTTGCCTAAGTCTAAAAATATGAAAAATATCATCATATTCTCAAATTGAGAGTCCCGTGATCGAACGGTCAGGTCCTATGAGTTATATTTTGGTCCCGTGCAAGGTGTTGGTGCCACTCACGGGGCCATTCGGGAGTTGTTTTGGGTTTTCACCCGCTAAAGCCATGTTTTTAAGCCTAAGTCTAGACATATGAAAATTATCATCATTTTCTCAAACAGGGAGTCCCGTGATCATGCGATCAGTTCCTATCTATTACATTGGTCCTGTGCGAGGTGTTGGTGCCACTCACGGGGCCGTTCGAGGGCTATTTTTGGTTTTCAGCCACTAACGCCATGTTTTGCTTAAGTCCTGATATTTTTAAATTATCATCGTATTCTCAAACCGAGAGTCCTGTGATCGTGCGGTCAGTTCCTACGAGTTACATTGGTCCCGTATGAGGTGTTGGGGCCACTCACGGGGGCGTTCGGGGGCTGTTTTGGATTTTCACCAGCTAACGCCATATTTTTAAGCCTATGTCTAGAAATATACAAACTATCATCGTATTCTCAAATAGGGAGTCCCATGACTGTGCCGTCAAGTCCTATGAGTTATATTGGTCCCGTACGAGGTGTTAGTGCCACTCACAGAACCGTTCGGGGGCAGTTTCGAGTTTTTGCCCACTAATGCCATATTTTGCTTAAGTCCTGATATATTAATTATTTTCGTCATATTCTTAAACCGGGAGTTCCGTGATCACGCGGTAAGTTCTTACGAGTTATATTACTCCCGTGCGAGGTGTTGGTGCCACTCACGGGGCCGTTCGGGGTTGTTTTGGGTTTTCACCCACCAATGCCATGTTTTTATGCCTAAGTCTAAAAATATACAAATTACCATCGTATTCTCAAACCGGGAGTCCCGTGATCGCGCGATAAGTTTCTACGAGTTACATTGGTCCCGTATGAGGTGTTGGTACCACTCACGGGGTCGTCCGGGGGCTGTTTCAGGTTTTCAGCCACTAACGCCATGTTTTTAAGCTTAAGCCTAGAAATATGCAAATTATCGTCGTATTCCCAAACCGAGAGTCCCGTGATCACGCAATCAGTTCCTACCTGTTACATTGGTCCTGTGCGAGGTGTTGGTGCCACTCACATAGCCATTCGAGGCCTATTTTGGGTTTTCAACCACTAACGCCATGTTTTTCTTAAGTCTTGATATTTTTAAATTAGCATCGTATTCTCAAACTAGGAGTTTCTTGATCACACGGTAAGTTCCTATGAGTTACATTGGTCCCGTGCAAGGTATTGGTACCACTCACGGGGTCGTTCGGGGGCTGTTTTGTATTTTCACTCACCAACGCCTTGTTTTTATGCCTAATTCTAGAAATATGAAAACTATCATCGTATTCTCAAATCAGGAGTCCCGTGATCGCGCGATCAGTTCCTACAAGTTTTATTTTGGTCCCGTGCAAGGTGTTGGTGCCACTCACGGGGCCGTTCGAGGGCTGTTTTGGGTTTTCACCCGCTAACGCCATGTTTTTAAGCCTAAGTCTTGAAATATACAAATTATCATCGTATTCTCCAAATGGGAGTCCCGTGATTGCGCGATCTATTCCTACGAGTTATATTGGTCCCGTATGAGGTGTTGGTGCCACTTATCGGGCCGTTCGGGGGCTGTTTTGGGTTTTCACCCTCTAACACCATGTCTTTAAGCCTAAGTTTAGAAATATGCAAATTATCGTCGTATTCTCAAACCGGGAGTCCCATGATCGCGCAGTCAGTTCCTACGAGTAACATTGGTCCCGTGCAAGATGTTGGTGCCACTCACGGGGCCGTTCGGGGGTTGTTTTGAGCTTTCACACACAAACGTCATGTTTTTAACCCTAAGTCTAGAAATATGCAAATTATCGTCGTATTCTCAAATGGAGAGTCTCGTGATCGCGCGCGCTGTTCGTATAAGTTACATTGGTCCCGTTCGAGGTGTTGGTGCCACTCACGAGCTATTTTGGGTTTTCACCCACTAACGCCATGTTTTGCTTAAGTCCTAATATTTTTAAATTATCAACGTATTGTCAAATTAGGAGTCATGTGATCGCGCAGTAAGTTCCTACGAGTTATATTAGTCTCATGCGAGTTATTGGTGTCGCTCACGAGGCAGTTCGGGGTCTGTTTTGGGTTTTCACCCGCTAACGCCATGTTTTTAAGCCTAAGTCTAGAAATAAGAAAATTATCATCGTATTCTCAAACTGGGAGTCCCTTGATCATGCGATCAGTTCCTACGAGTTATATTGGTCCCTTACGAGGAGTTGGTGCCACTCACGGGACCGTTCGGGGATCTTTCGAAGTTTCACCCACTAACGTCATGTTTTTAAGCCTAAGTCAAGAAATATACAAATTACCATCATATTCTCAAACGGGGAGTCCCATGATCTCACGATAAGTTTCTAAAAGTTACATTGGTCCCGTGCTAGGTGTTGGTGCCACTCACAGGGCCGTTCGGTGGCTGTTTCGGGTTTTCACCCACTAACGCCATGTTTTGCTTATGTCCTGATATTTTTAAATTATCGTCGTATACTCAAATCGGGATTCCCATGATCATGCGATAAGTTCGTACGAGTTACATTGGTCCCGTGCGAGGTGTTGGTGCCACTCAGGGGGATGTTTGAGGGTTGTGTTTCGGGTTTTCACCACTAACACCATTTTTATATGCCTAAGTCAAGAAATATGCAAATTATCATTGTATTCTCAAATCGGGAGTCCCGTGATCCCGCGGTCAATTCCTACGAGTTACATTTTGGTATCGTGCAAGGTGTTGGTGCCACACACGGGGTCGTTTGGGAGTTGTTTTTGGTTTTAACCCACTAACGTCTAGAAATATGCAAATTATCATCGTATTCTCAAACTAGGAGTCCCATGATTATGTTATAAGTTCCTATGAGTTACATTGGTCCCGTGCGAGGTGTTGGTGCCACTCACGGGACCGTTCGGGGATTATTTTGGGCTTTCCCCACTAACGCCATGTTTTTATGCCTAAGTCTAGAAATATGCAAATTATCATTGTATTGTCAAACCGGGAGTCCCATGAATGCGCGGTAAGTTCTTACGAGTTACATTGGTCCCGAGAAAGATGTTGGTGCCACTCACGGGGCCATTCGGTGGCTGTATTGGTTTTTCACCCGCTAACGCCATTTTTTTAAGCCTAAGCCTAGAAATTCAAATTATTGTCGTACTCTCAAAATGGAAGTCCCGTGATTGCGCGGTCAGTTCCTACGTGTTACAATGGTCCCGTACGAGAAGGTGGTGCCACTCACGTGGTCATTCGGGGGATGTTTCGGGTCTTCACCAACTAACGCCATTTTTTTAAGCCTAAGTCTATAAATATGCAAATTATCATCGTATTCTCAAATCGGGAGTCCCATGATCACGCAGTGAGTTCCTACGAGTAACATTGGTCCTGTGCGAGGTGTTGGTGCCACTCACAGGGCCGTTCGGGGGCTATTTTGGGTTTTCCCCACTAACACCATATTTTTATGCCTAAGTCTAGAAATATGCAAATTATCATCATATTCTCAAACCGGGAGACCCGTGATCGCGCGGTAAGTTCCTACGAGTTACATTGGTCTATGAGAGATGTTGGTGCCACTCATGGGGCCGTTCGGGGGCTGTTTTGAGTTTGCACCCACTAACGCCATGTTTTTAAGCCTAAGTCTAGAAATATACAAATTATCGTTGTATCCTCAATACAGAAGTCCCGTGATTGCGCGATCAGTTCCTACGAGTTACATTAGTCCCGTGCGAGGTGTTGGTGCCACTCATGCGGACGTTCTGGGGCTGTTTTAGATTGTCACCCGTTAACGCCATATTTTTCAGCCTAAGTCTAAAAATATGCAAATTTTTGTCGTATTCTATAACCGGGAGTCCCATGATTGTGCGATCAGTTCTTACGTGTAGCATTGGTCCCGTGCGAGGTGTTGGTGCCACTCACGGGGCCGTTTGGGGGTTATTTTGGGTTTTCACCCACTAACGCCATGTTTTTAAGACTAAGTCTAGAAATAAGCAAATTATCATCGTATTCTCAAACTGGGAGTCATATGATCGCGCAGTCAGTTCCTACAAGTTACATTGGTCCCATGCGAGGAGTCAGTGCCACTCACGGGGCCGTTCGAGGGTTGTTTCGGGTTTTCATACACTAACATCATGTTTTTAATCATAAGTCTAGAAATATGCAAATTATAATCGTATTATCAAACGGGGAGTCCCATGATCGGGCGTCGAGTTTCTACGAGTTACATTGGTCCCATGCGAGGTGTTGATGCCACTCATAGAGCCATTGGGAGGCTGTTTTGGGTTTTCACCCACTAACGCCATGTTTTGCTTAAGTCCTGATATTTTTAAACTATCTTCGTATTTTTAAATCGGGAGTCCCGTGATCGCGCGGTAAGTTCCTATGAGATACATTGGTCCTGTGCGAGGTGTTGGTGCCGCTCACGGGGCCGTTCGGGGGATGTTTTGGGTTTTCACCCACTAACGTCATGTTTTGAACCCTAAGTCTAGAAATGTACAAATTATCCTCGTATTCTCAAGCGGGGAGTCCTGTGATCACGCGTTATGTTCCTACGAGTTACATTGGTCCCGTACGAGGCGTTGGTGCCACTCATAGGGCCGTTCGGGCCTATTTCGGGTTTTCACCCACTACTGTCATGTTTTGCTTAAGTCCTGATATTTTTAAATTATCATCATATTCTTAAACCAGGAGTTCTGTGATCGCGCGATAAGTTCCTACGAGTTACATTGGTCCCGTGCGAGGTGTTGGTGCCACTCACGGTGCCATTCGGGGGCTGTTTTGGATTTTCACCCACTAACGCCATGTTTTTAAGTCTAAAAATATAGAAATTATCATCGTATTCTCAAACCGAGAGTCCCGTGATCACACCGTCAGTTCCTACATGTTACATTTTGGTCCCGTGCAAGGTGTTGGTTCCAGTCACGGTGCCGTTCGGGGTCTGTTTTGGGTTTTCACCCGCTAACGCCATATTTTTAAGGCTTAGTCTAAAAATATGCAAATTATCATCGTATTCTTAAACTGGGAGTCCCGTGATTGCGCGGTTAGTTCCCATGAGTTAAGTTGGTGCCGTGCGAGGAGTTGGTGCCACTCAGGGGGCGTACGGGAGTTGTGTCAGGTTTTTGCCTTCTAACGTTATGTTTTTAAGAATAAGTCTAGAAATATGCAAATTATCATCATATTGGAAAACCAGGAGTCTCGTGATTGAGCAATCAGTTCCTACGATTTACATTTTGGACCCGTCCAAGGTTTTTGTGCCACTCACGGGGCGGTTCGGGGGTTGTTTTGGGTTTTCACCCGCTAACGCCCTGATTTTAAGCCTAAGTCTAGAAATATGCAAATTATCATTGTATTCTCAACTAGGAGTCCCGTGATTGCGTGATAAGTTCCAATGAGTTACATTGGTCCCGTGCGAGGTGTTAGTGCCACTCACTGGGCCATTCGAGGGCTATTTTGGGCTTTCCCCACTAACGCCATGCTTTTATGCCTAAGTCTTAAAATATGAAAATTATCGTCGTATTGTCAAACTGGGAGTCCTGTGATCGCGTGGTAAGTTCTTACGAGTTATATTGGTCATGTGCAAGATGTTGGTGCCACTCACGGGGCCATTCGGTGGCTGTTTTGGTTTTTCACCTGCTAACGCCATTATTTTAAGCCTAAGTCAAGAAATATGCAAATTATCGTCGTACTCTCAAAATGGGAGTCCCGTGATTGTGCGGTCAGTTCCTACGAGTGACATTGGTCCCGTGCGAGAAGGTGCAGCCACGCATGTGGCCGTTCGGGGGATGTTTTGGGATTTTACTCTCTAATGCAATATTTTTAAGCCTAAGTCTATAAATATGCAAATTATTGTCGTATTGTCAAACCGGGAGTCCCCTGATCGCGTGGTGAGTTCCTACGAGTAACATTGATCCCGTGCGAGGTGTTGGTTCCACTCCCGGGGCCGTTCGGGGCTTTTTTGAGTTTTTACCACTAACGCCATGTTTTTATGCTAATGTCTAGAAAAATGTAAATTATCATCGTATTCTCAAATCGGGAGACCCGTGATCGCGCGATAAGTTCCGATGAGTTACATTAGTCCCGTAGGAGATATCGATGCCACTCACGGGCCCGTTCAGGGGCTGTTTTGAGTTTGCACCCGCTAACGCCATGTTTTTAAGTCTAAGTATAAAAATATGCAAATTATCATCATATTCTCAAAACAGGAGTCCCGTGATAGTGCGGTCAGTTTCTACAAGTTACATTGGTCCCGTGCGAGGTGTTGGTGCCACTCACAGGGCCGTTCGGGGGATGTTTCAGGTTTTCACCCACAAACGCTAGGTTTTTAAGCCTAAGTCTGGAAATATGCAAATTATCGTCGTATTTTAAAACTGGAAGTCCTATGATCACGCGGCCAGTTCCTCCGTATAACATTGGTCCCGTGCGAGGTGTTGGTGCCATTCACGGGGCCGTTCGGTGGATGTTTCGAGTTTTCACCCACTAACGCCATGTTTTTAAGTCTAAGTCTAGAAATAAGCAAATTATTGTCATATTCTCAAACCGGGAGTCCTGTGATCGTGCGGTCAGTTCCTACAAGTTACATTGGTCCCGTGCGAGGAGTTGGTGCCACTCACGGGGCCGTACGGGTTTTTTTTGGTTTTTTGCACACCAACGCCATATTTTTAAACCTAAGTATAGAAATATGCAAATCATCATCATATTCTTAAATGGGGAGTCCCGTGATCATGCGACCAGTTCCTACGAGTTACATTGGTCCCGTGCGAGGTGTTGGTGCCACTCACAGGGCCATTCGAGGGTTGTTTCGAGTTTTCACCCACTAACGCCATGATTTGCTTAAGTCCTGATTTTTTAAATTATCATCGTATTCTCAAATCGAGAGTCGCGCGGTAAGTTCCTACGAGTTACATTGGTCCCGTGCGAGGTGTTGGCGCCGCTCTTGGGGCCATTCAGGGGCTGTTTCGGGTTTTCACCCGCTAACACCATGTTTTTAAGTCTAAGTCTAGAAATAAGCAAATTATCATCGTATTGTCAAACCGGGAGTCCCGTGATTGCGCGGTCAGTTCCTACGAGTTACATTGGTCCCCTACGAGGAGCTGGTGTCACTCACGGGGCCGTTCGAGGGATGTTTCGGGTTTTCACCCACAAACGCCGTGTTTTTAAGCCTAAGTCTAGAAATTTACAAAATTATCATCGCATTCTCAAACGGGGAGTCTAGTGATCACGCGGTAAGTTCCTATGAGTTACATTGGTCCCGTGCGAGATGTTGGTGCCACTCACAGGGCCATTCGGGGGCTATTTCGGGTTTTCACCCACTAACACCATGTTTTGCTTATGTCCTGATATTTTTAAATTATCATCGTATTCTTAAACTGGGAGTCCTGTGATCGCGCGGTAAGTTCCTATGAGTTACATTGGTCCTGTGATAGGTGTTGGTGCCACTCACAGGGCCATTCAAGGGTTATTTTGGGTTTTTACCCACTAACGCCATGTTTTTAAGTCTAGGAATATGCAAATTATCATCGTATTCTCAAACCGAGAGTCCCGTGATCGTGCGGTCAGTTCCTACAAGTTTCATTTTGGTCCGTAGAAGGTGTTAGTACCACTCGCGGGACCATTCGGGGGCTGTTTTGGGTTTTCTCCCGCTAACGCCATGTTTTTAAGCCTTAGTCTGCAAATATGCAAATTATCGTTTTATTCTCAAACTGGCAGTCCCGTGATTGTGTGGTCAGTTTCTACGAGTTACACTGGTCCTGTGCGTGGAGTTCGTGCCACTCAGGGGGCGTTTGGGGGTTGTGTCAGGTTTTTGACTTCTAACGCTATATTTTTAAGAATAAGTCTAGAAATATGAAAATTATCATCGTATTCACAAACCGGAAGTCCCGTGATCGAGCGGTCAGTTCCTACGAGTTACATTTTGGTCCCGTATAAGGTGTTGGTGCCACTTACGGGGTCGTTCGAGGGATGTTTTGGGTTTTCACCCGCTAACGCCATATTTTTAAGCTGAAGTCTAGAGATATGTAAATTATCATCATATTGTCAAACTAGGAGTCCCGTGATATCGCAGTCAAGTCCCACGAGTTACAATGGTCCCGTACGAGGTGTTGGTGCCACTCACAGGGCCGTTCGGGGGCTATTTCGAGATTTTCCCACTAACTCCATGTTTTGCATAAGTCCTAATATTTTTAAATTATCATTATATTCTCAAACTGGGAGTCCCATGATCGCGCTGTAAGTTCCTACGACCCGTGTGAGGTGTTGGTACCACTCAAGGGGCCGTTCGGTGGTGTTTTGGGTTTTCACCCCCTAACGCCATGTTTTTACGCCTAGGTCTAGAAATATGCAAATTATCATCGAATTATCAAACCAGGAGTCCCATGATCATGTGATCAGTTCCTACGAGTTATATCTTTGTCTCGTGCAAGGTGTTGGTTCCACTCACGGGGCCGTTTGGGGGTTGTTTTGGATTTTCACCTGCTAACGCCATGTTTTAGGCCTTAGTCTAAAAATATGAAAATTATCATCGTATTCTCAAATTGGGAGTCCCGTAATTGTGCGGTATGTTCCTATGAGTTACATTGGGCCCGTGCGAGGAGTTGGTGCCACTCACGCGGCCGTTAGAGGGTTGTGTCGGGTTTTTGCCTTCTAACGCAAAGTTTTTAAGAATAAGTCTAGAAATAGGAAAATTATCATTATATTCACAAACTGAGAGTCTCGTGATCGAGCGATCAGTTTCTACGAGTTACATTTTGGTCCCGTGCAAGGTGTTGGTGCCACTTACGGGGCCGTTTGGGGGCTGTTTTGGGTTTTCACCCGCTAACGTCATGTTTTTAAGCCTAAGTATAGAAATATGAAAATTATCATCCTATTCTCAAACTAGGAGTCCCGTGATTGCTCGATCAGGTCCCACGAGTTACATTGGTCCCGTGTGAGGTGTTGGTTCCACTCATAGGGCCGTTAGGGGTTATTTCTCGTTTTCACCCACTAACGCCATGCTTTGCTTAAGTCCTGATATTTTTAAACTATCGTCATATTCTCAAATCGGGAGTTTTGTGATTTCGTGATACGTTCCTATGAGTTACAATGATCCCGTGTGAGGTGTTGGTGCCACTCACGGAGCCATTCGGAGGCTATTTTGGGTTTTCACCCAATGATACCATATTTTTAAGCATGTCTAGAAATATACTAATTATCATCATTTTCTCAAATTGGGAGACCAGTGATTGCGCGCTATGTTCTTATAAGTTACTATAAGGACACAAATTTCCAAATTTAGTCCTTTGTAGTTTTGGCTCAATTCTGGACAAAAACATTTGAGTCATAGGATAGAGTTCAAGTTGATCGATTCAAGCCTATGATGTGTTTGTTGAAGATGTAGCGGCCAAGATATTAAAGCTTCATCAAATGCTGAGTTTAATGTGCCTCGTTTCTACGTCAGCAACATTGGTTCCATTGCTCCTAAGGTATGAATGCATTTTGAATATATATATAGGAGCTTGGAACATTTTATATTGGGTCAATTTTTTTTTAAACTGTTGTTTATTTTCAGAAGGATTTTATTAAACTTTAACATAAAGTATATAAAGTTTCTGGGCTAAAACTAAATTTTTTAACTTTCTGGAAGTTCGTTCGAATTGTCGTTCGAACAATAACGTCGCTCAACAAGTTTGCCAATGAGTTCCCCAAAAGGCCACTGGAATGTCGTTCAAAGTATCGTTCAAACGAGAATGATGGTTTGAACAAAATATCCAACGATATTTCTAACGAGTTCACACTGGAACTTCGTTAGAAGGCTCGTTCGAACGAGATTTCCTTCGAACGAGTTTTGGCGGGAACAGTTATTTTGGCAGTTTGAGCAGTTTTTTCCCACTTTTCCACTTCTTTTCCCACTAACCTTTTTCCTGAATATCTAAGTACGGGAACCAAGTTTTTTAACTTAACTTTTTCATATCCTACAATCTCCTAGAGAGAGTTTGAGAGCAAAATTCAAAAAGGAAAAAGTTCATTGTTTAAGTGTTTTATTTTTAAGAAAAATCTTCAAACCCTTGTGTTACACACAGTAGTTTGTTTATCCAAGTTCATCTATACATATATACTTTGCTTGGAGTTTGGCACCGGTTTTTATCTCTAACGTTTGAAGAGAAGTTTGGGTTCGCTTCTAAATCCCACAAAGAAGAAGATTGTTTGCGTTGTCATACCCACTTGGAGAAAGGCTCCTAGTTTGGGTGACGGTGACCAACAAAGTCCGATCAGTGGATTCCGAGACCGCGGTAGATCTCCGTGGTTATTCGCTAGGAGGTGTATACAAGAAGGAGCGTCGGGGCTTAAAAGGGATCGAGTCGAGTGTTGTAAGTCTTACTGTCTTGTATTTGTAAAACCATACTTAGTAGATTTGAGGCGAGGGTCGTTCGAGGTTGTTTCCCGTTGTGGGTTTTTCCTCGTACATCGCGACGTAGTGAATTTATTGTTTATTTTATCTTTTGCAAAATCACCTAGAACGCATGCTTAGGTAAAAAGATAAAATTTGGTGCTAAATTAAGTTTGGGTAATTTGTAGTTAATTCAAGTCATTAATTTAATTTGTTAAAATTGGTTTGGCCTAACTTGATAATATCGAAAATATGACTTAGGCATATTTCTAGGACTTGTGTCAATTATCATGGTTAAGTGAAATTAAAATGTGTGTGTGTTTTCATCATATTTCACTTTGTTTAATTTTAATTTTGAAAAAAAATTAAAATTTGTTGTTTAAGTTGAACCATCATCTCGCTTTCGCATCCTATATAACAGGAAATTGAAATTTGACTTGTTGAAGCAAGATTTATAAAAATTGGGGGTTCCACCGCTTTTCAAATTGGTATCAGAGCCAAATCGATAAATTATTTCGTTAAAAATCCTTTAAATATTTTCGGCTAAAATGGAATTTTCCCCATTCTAAAAAATTTCCTATTTTCGATGGTTATAATTACCCGTACTAGAAAGCGCGAATGAAATCGGAACTTAAATCTATCGACGAGAGGGTTTGGATGTCTGTTGTTAACGGGTGGTACCCACCAACACATTTAGTGGATAATGAACGTGTTCCCAAACCGGCCGATAGATGGAATGAGAATGAATTTAAACTTTCTAATTTTAATTCCCGAGGTTTAAATGCCTTGCTTAGCCCGATCACACCGAATGAATTTCGTCGCATTATAACGTGTGAAATCGCTAAAGAAGCTTGGGATATTTTACAACTCACTCATGAAGGTACAAGTGTCGTTAAAGCTTCAAAACTCCAAAACCTCACCACTCAATTTGAAACCATCAAAATGAACGAAAAAAAACTTTTGATGAATTTTATGCTAGACTTTCAGATATTGTTAATTCATCTTTTAACTTGGGAGAGAAAATACCCGACAACCGAGTAGTAAAGAAAATTTTAAGGTCCCTTCCTGATAGATTTATTCCAAAAGTGATCGTTTTAAATTCTTTACCAACTTTAGCCTCTACGAAATTAGAAGAGCTCGTAGGTGATTTACAAACCTATGAGCTGGACATGTTTCCCTCTAAATCTGAAAAGAAAATTGAAAAGGGCATTGCTTTAAAAGCTCAAAAAGAGGATAAACAAGTAGTAGAGAGCGAGAGTGATAGTGACTCGGAAGACATGGCCTTGTTTGCTCAAAAATTTTAAAAATTTCTTAAATTTAACAAAGATAAATTTAAAATGATTTTAAGAAATTTGAAACTTCTAAGCATGACAAAGCCGAAAAGATCCATAAAACTCCTAAAGAAAATTTAAATAGGGACGAGTCAGATAAGTGTTTTGGTAAAAAACCGTCCCTAAAGAGTATTAGGGACGGTTTTTGCAACGACAAAAATCTGTCCCTTATACTAGGCGTCCTAAATATTTTAGGGACGGATTTTACCGTCCTAAATTTTAATTCATGAACACTCTGCATTTGACATTAGGGACGGATTTTACCGTCCCAAATAGTGTTCCCGCGAAAAAATCCCCGCTCCCGCCAATAGTATTAGGGACGGATAAACCGTCCCTAATGCTACTGAGATTCTGGCAACACAATTAGGGACGGTAAAAACCGTCCCTAAAGGTAATTTCAGTTGATGCAAAAATGAGTATTAGGGACGGTAAAAACCGTCCCAAAAGGTATTCTCAATTAATACAAATAAGTATTAGGGACGGTTTATAACCGTCCCAATTAATAAATAAAAAATTATCATAAATAGTTATATTATTATATGTTTTATGTTGCAATAATAATTGACGTCTAATATGCATTATAAATCAAATCATCCGATCAAAAACACAATATATCGACCACATTCATTGAAGCACGTATCTAATAACAATTTCTTCCATTAAACTACATTCAAGTCGAAATATTTAAATGAGTACAAAATCATACTAATTAATAAGATATACAACTGTCAAAAAAATATAATTCCTAAATTAAGATGATAAATATGGTTGTCACGCTTCAAAAACTTCTCTTAGTGTCGCATATAGTAGACACTCAAAATCCCGTCTCTTCAACTTCTTGTGCACAACCTGCAATCAATAAATAATCATTTTATCAAAATAATATTATAGTAAAATAAAATATCCAAATATATTAGTTAATCGTACCACCAACTTTTTACAAATTTTAAAAAAAATTGACAAAATCTCCTTTGTTTATACATGAAAACCAACCTTTTTAATCAATAAAAAACCCGCACAGCTATAAGAATCTCGCATATCAATGATTCTTTACAATTTTTAAAAAAATTCGACAAAATCTCCTTTGTTTATACATGAAAACCAACCTGTTTAATGAACACAAAGGCCCGCACGGCCATAAAAAATTTGAAAAATCTCCCAAATATTCATTACAATTTTTAAAAAAAATCGGCAGAGTCTCCTTTGTTTATACATGAAAACCAACCTGTTTAATCAACACAAAAGCCCGCACGGCCAGTAAAAAAAAAACAATCTCGCATATCAACAACAATAATAAATAAACAATTTACCTGTCGCAAACCATTGTTTCGTTCATGTGTTTCACGCGAATAAAATATACCCCTAAAATGTTAACCTGCAAAAAAATATAAGAAACAAAACAAAAAAGTTAGTTTTACTTGTTTTGCAATTTTTAACCCTTAAAAACTTGTGATCAATATTCACTCATTTTTAGTTCCTACGTAACAAACCAACATTTTTTAACAATACTAGTGTTGATGGAAGAAATTTTTAGTTCCTACGTAACAATTTTTAGTTCCTACGCAAATTTTTAGTTCCTACTCATTTTAACATTTTTTAACAATTTTTAGTTCCTACGTAACAAACCAACTTGAACTAATGTTTTACCAATCCCAGACAGAAGATGTTAAAATACTAGTGTGCTAAAATATATGTTTGTTTCAAGTGCAAACCAATCGTTATGCAGTATATACATATATATACTGGTATATATGCATATATATACAGTTATATATATGCATATATAACAGTATATACATGCATATATATGCAGTTATATACATGCATATATAATGTATATATACTGCATATATATACTAGTATATATACTGCATATATATGCATATATATACTGCATATATACTAGTATATATACTGCATATATATGCATATATATACGGCATATATATGCATATATATATATATATATGCATATATATGCATATATATATGCATATATATACTGCATATATATGAAGTATATATATGCATATATGGTTATTCGGTGGGCGGGCCCTCCTTCGAATTCTGTTCCATCCATTTTCGGGGGGGTGGGGATTTTGGGTGGAATTGTTGGCAAGTAAGCCTCCGCCTCTCCTTTTTTGAGGGCATCGTCGAAGCCATCAATTCTATTGATGGAACCGGGTGTTGATCTGGAGTTGTGTTTGGGCCAACCAACTCTACCATCCTTTCTTTATTAGTGAGTGCCAGCTCTCCCGACTCAGCTCGTGGCCTAGCAACCATCTCCATCTAATGGGTTATAGTTCAATACATATGCATATATATGAATATATATATGCATATATATACTGCATATATATGCATATATATATATATATATATATAACTGTATATATATATGCATATATATACAGTTATATATACTGCATATATATACAGTTATATATATGCATATATATGCATATATATACTGCATATATATGCATATATATACAGTTATATATATGCATATATAACAGTATATACATGCATATATATGCAGTTATATACATGCATATATAATGTATATATACTAGTATATATACTGCATATATATGCATATATATATTGCATATATATACAGTTATATATATGCATATATAACAGTATATATATGCATATATATGCAGTTATATACATGCATATATATGCATATATATACCAGTATATATATTGTATATATATATGCATACATATAAACTAGTATATATACTGTATATATAGTATATATATAATGTATATATACTCGTATATATACTAGTATATGCAGTATATATATGCATACCGGTTGGAGTGAGGGAACTCCTCCGTTTTTAGGTTGACGAGAAACTTTTGTTTTCGAAAAAAGCATAAAGCTCGGTATTTTCATAAAGAAGGGACGAGCGACAAGTGCCTCGCCCTAATCGGTATTTACGCAAGTTTACGTCGTACACTCCAACCGGGAGCCCCGGGACTACGCCGTCTGTTCCTACGAGTCACATTGGTCCCGTACGAGGTGTTCGTGACTCTTACGGAACCGTTTTAAGGCTGTTTTACGTTTTCACCCTTCGATGGCATGTTTTTATGCTTAAGTCTATTTTTTTGCAAATTTACGTCGTACACTCAAACCGGGAGTCCCGTGCCTACGCGGTCGGTTCCTATGAGTCACATTGGTCCCGTGCGAGGTGTTCGTGACTCTTACGGGACCGCTTTAAGGTTGCTTTATGTTTTCACCCTTCGATGGCATGTTTTTATGCTTAAGTTTATTTTTTTGCAAATTTACATCGTACACTCCAACCGGGAGCCTCGGGACTACGCCGTCTATTCTCACGAGTCACATTGGTCCCGTGCGAGGTGTTCGTGGCTCTTACGAGACCGTTTTAAGGCTGTTTTACGTTTTCACCATTCGATGGCATGTTTTTATGCTTAAGGCTAATTTTTTGCAACTTTACGTCGTACACTCAAACCGGGAGTCCCGTGCCTACGCGGTCGGTTCCTACGAGTCACATTGGTCCAGTGCGAGGTGTTCGTGACTCTTACGGGACCGTTTTGGGTTTGTTTTACGTTTTAACCCTTCGATGACATGTTTTTATGCTTTAAGTCTATTTTTTGCAAATTTACATCGTACACTCAAACCGGGAGTCCCGTGCCTACGCGATCGGTTCCGACGAGTTACATTGGTCCCGTGCGAGGTGTTCGTGACTCTTACGGAACCGTTTTAAGGCTGTTTTACATTTTCACCCTTCGATGGCATGTTTTTATGCTTCAGTTAATTTTTTTGCAAATTTACGTCGTACACTCCAACCGGGAGTCTCGGGACAACGCCGTCTGTTCTTTCGAGTCACATTGGTCCCGTGCGAGGTGTTCGTGGCTCTTACGGGACCGTTTTAAGGCTGTTTTACGTTTTCACCATTCGATGGCATGTTTTTATGCTTAAGGCTATTTTTTTGCAACTTTACGTCGTACACTCAAACCGGGAGTCTCGTGCCTACGCGGTCGGTTCCTACGAGTCACATTGGTCCCGTCCGAGGTGTTCGTGACTCTTACGGGACCGTTTTGGGTTTGTTTTACGTTTTAACCCTTCGATGACATGTTTTTATGCTTTAAGTCTATTTTTTGCAAATTTACGTCGTACACTCAAACCGGGAGTCCCGTGCCTACACGATCGGTTCCGACGAGTCACATTGGTCCCGTGCGAGGTGTTCGTGACTCTTGCGGGACCGTTTTAAGATTGTTTTACGTTTTCACCATTCGATGGCATGTTTTTATCCATAAGTATATTTTTTTGCAAATTTACGTCGTACACTCCAACCGGAAGCCTCGGGACTACGCCGTCTGTTCTTACGAGTCACATTGGTCCCGTGCGAGGTGTTCGTGGCTCTTACGGGACCGTTTTAAGGTTGTTTTATGTTTTCACCATTCGATGGCATGTTTTTATGCTTAAGGCTAATTTTTTGTAACTTTACGTCGTACACTCAAACCGGGAGTCCCGTACCTACGCGGTCGGTTCCTACGAGTCACATTGGTCCCGTCCGAGGTGTTCGTGACTCTTACGGGACCGTTTTGGGTTTGTTTTACGTTTTAACCTTCGATGACATGTTTTTATGCTTTAAGTCTATTTTTTGCAAATTTACGTCGTACACTCAAACCGGGTGTCCCGTGCCTACGCGATCGGTTCTGACGAGTCACATTGGTCCCATGAGAGGTGTTCGTGACTCTTACGGGACCGTTTTAAGGCTGTTTTACGTTTTCACCATTCGATGGCATGTTTTTATCCATAAGTTTATTTTTTTGCAAATTTACGTCGTACACTCCAACCGGGAGCCTCGGGACTACGCCGTCTGTTCTTACGAGTCACAAACCGGGAGTCCCGTGCCTACGCGGTCGGTTCTTACGAGTCACATTGGTCCCGTGCGAGGTGATCGTGACTCTTACGGGACCCTTTTGGGTTTGTTTTACGTTTTCACCCTTCGATGGCATGTTTTTATGCTTAAGTTTATTTTTTTGCAAATTTACGCCGTACACTCCAATCGGGAGCCTCGGGACTACGTCGTCTGTTCTTACGAGTCACATTGGTCCCGTGCAAGGTGTTCGTGGCTCTTACGGGACCGTTTTAAGGCTGTTTTACGTTTTCACCATTCGATGGCAAGTTTTTTATACTTAAGGCTAATTTTTTTGCAACTTTACGTCGTACACTCAAACCGGGAGTCCCGTGCCTACGCGATCGGTTCATACGAGTCACATTGGTCCAGTGTGAGGTTTTCGTGACTCTTACGGGACCGTTATATGGCTGTTTCACGATTTCACCCTTCGATGGCATGTTTTTATGCTAAAGTTTACTTTTTTGCAAATTTACGTCGTACACTCAAACCGGGAGTCCCGTACCTACTCGATCGGTTCCTACGAGTCACATTGGTCTCGTGCGAGGTGTTCGTGACTCTTACGGAACCGTTTTAAGGCTGTTTTATATTTTCACCCTTCGATGGCATGTTTTTATGCATAAGTTTATTTTTTTGCAAATTTACGTTGTACACTCCAACCGGGAGCCTCGGGACTACGCCGTCTGTTCTTACGAGTCACATTGGTCCCGTGCGAGGTGTTCGTGGCTCTTACGGGGCCGTTTTAAGGCTATTATACGTTTTCACAATTCGATGGCATGTTTTTATGCTTTTAAGGCTATTTTTTTGCAAATTTACGTCGTACACTCAAACCGGGAGTCCCGTGCCTACGCGGTCGGTTCCTACGAGTCACATTGGTCCCGTCCAAGGTGTCCGTGACTCTTACGGGACCATTTTGGGTTTGTTTTACGTTTTAACCCTTCGATGACATGCTTTTATGCTTTAAGTCTATTTTTGCAAATTTACGTCGTACACTGAAACCGGGAGTCCCGTGCCTACGCGATCGGTTTTTATGAGTCACATTGGTCCCGTGCGAGGTGTTCGTGACTCTTACGGAACCGTTTTAAGGATGTTTTATGTTGTCACCATTCGATGGCATGTTTTTATGCATAAGTTTATTTTTTTGCAAATTTACGTCGTACACTCCAACCGGGAGCCTCGGGACTACGCCGTCTGTTCTTACGAGTCACATTGGTTCCGTGCGAGGTGTTCGTGGCTCTTACGGGACCGTTTTAAGGCTGTTTTATGTTTTCACAATTCGATGGCATATTTTTATGCTTAAGGCTAATATTTTGCAACTTTACGTCGTACACTCAAACCGGGAGTCTCGTGCCTACGCGGTCGGTTCCTACGAGTCACATTGGTCCCGTCCGAGGTGTTCGTGACTCTTACGGGACCGTTTTGGGTTTGTTTTACGTTTTAACCCTTCGATGACATGTTTTTATGCTTTAAGTCTATTTTTTATAAATTTACGTCATACACTCAAACCGGGAGTCCCGTGCCTACGCGATCGGTTCCTACGAGTCACATTGGTCCCGTGCGAAGTGTTCGTGACTCTCACGTGACCGTTTTAAGGCTGTTTTACATTTTCACCATTCGATGGCATGTTTTTATGCATAAGTTTATTTTTTTGCAAATTTACGTCGTACACTCAACCCGGGAGCCTCGGGACTACGTCGTCTGTTCTTACGAGTCACATTGGTCCCATGCGAGGTGTTCGTGGCTCTTACAGGACCGTTTTAAGGCTGTTTTACATTTTCACAATTCGATGGCATGTTTTTATGCTTAAGGCTAATTTTTTGCAACATTACGTCGTACACTCAAACCGGGAGTCCCGTGCCTACGCGGTCGTTTCCTACGAGTCACATTGGTCCCGTCTGAGGTGTTCGTGACTCTTACGGGACCGTTTTGGGTTTGTTTTACGTTTTAACCCTTCGATGACATGTTTTTATGCTTTAAGTCTATTTTTTGCAAATTTACGTCGTACACTCAAACCGGGAGTCCCGTGCCTACGCGATCGGTTCCGACAAGTCACATTGGTCCCGTGCGAGGTGTTCGTGACTCTTACGGGACCGTTTTGGGTTTGTTTTACGTTTTCACCCTTCGATGGCATGTTTTTATGCTTAAGTTTATTTTTTTGCAAATTTACGTCGTACACTCCAACCGGGAGCCTCGGGACTACGCCGTCTGTTCTTACGAGTCACATTGGTCCCGTGCGAGGTGTTCGTGGCTCTTACGGGACCGTTTTAAGGCTGTTTTACATTTTCACCATTCGATGGCATGTTTTTATGCTAAAGTTTATTTTTTTGCAAATTTACGTCGTACACTCAAACCGGGAGTTCCGTGCCTACGCGGTCGGTTCCTACGAGTCACATTGGTCCCGTCTGAGGTGTTCGTGACTCTTACGGGACCGTTTTGGGTGTGTTTTACGTTTTAACCCTTCGATGACATGTTTTTATGTTAAGTCTATTTTTTGCAAATTTACGTCGTACACTCAAACCGGGAGTCCCGTGCCTACGCGATCGGTTCGACGAGTCACATTGGTCCCGTGCGAGGTGTTCGTGACTCTTATGCAACCGTTTTAAGGCTGTTTTACGTTTTCACCCTTCGATGGCATGTTTTTATGCTTAAGTTTATTTTTTTGCAAATTTACGTCGTACACTCCAACCGGGAGCCTCGGGACTACGCCGTCTGTTCTTACGAGTCACATTGGTCCCGTGCGAGGTGTTCGTGGCTCTTACGGGACCGTTTTAAGGTTGTTTTACGTTTTCACCATTCGATGGCATGTTTTTATGCTTAAGGCTAATTTTTTGTAACTTTACGTCGTACACTCAAACCGGGAGTCCCGTGCCTATGCGGTCGGTTCCTACGAGTCACATTGGTCCCGTCTGAGGTGTTCGTGACTCTTACGGGACCGTTTTGGGTTTGTTTTACGTTTTAACCCTTCGATGACATGTTTTAATGCTTTAAGTCTATTTTTTGTAAATTTACGTCGTACACTCAAACCGGGAGTCCCGTGCCTACGCGATCGGTTCCGACGAGTCACATTGGTCCCGTGCGAGGTGTTGGTGACTCTTACGGAACCGTTTTAAGGTTGTTTTACGTTTTCACCCTTCAATTGCATGTTTTTATGCTTAAGTTTATTTTTTTGCAAATTTACGTCGTACACTCCAACCGGGAGCCTCGGGACTACGCCGTCTATTCTTACGAGTCACATTGGTCCCGTGCGAGGTGTTCGTGGCTCTTACGGGACCGTTTTAAGGCTGTTTTACGTTTTCACAATTCGATGGCATGTTTTTATGCTTAAGGCTAATTTTTTGCAACTTTACGTCGTACACTCAAACCGGGAGTCCCGTGCCTACGCGGTCGATTCCTACGAGTCACATTGGTCCCGTCTGAGGTGTTCGTGACTCTTACGGGACCGTTTTGGGTTTGTTTTACGTTTTAACCCTTCGATGACATGTTTTTATGCTTTAAGTCTATTTTTTGAAAATTTACGTCGTACACTCAAACCGGGAGTCCCGTGCCTACGCGATCGGTTCCGACAAGTCACATTGGTCCCGTGCGAGGTGTTCGTGACTCTTACGGGACCGTTTTGGGTTTGTTTTACATTTTCACCCTTCGATGGCATGTTTTTATGCTTAAGTTTATTGTTTTACAAATTTACGTCGTACACTCCAACCGGGAGCCTCGGGACTACGCCGTCTGTTCTTACGAGTTACATTGGTCCCGTGCGAGGTGTTCGTGGCTCTTACGTGACCGTTTTAAGGCTGTTTTACGTTTTCACCATTCGATGGCATGTTTTTATGCTTAAGTTTATTTTTTTGCAAATTTACGTCGTACACTCCAATCGGGAGCCTCGGGACTACCCCGTTGGTTCTTACGAGTCACATTGGTCCCGTGCGAGGTGTTCGTGACTCTTACGGGACCGTTTTAAGGCTGTGTTACATATTCACCCATCGATGGCATGTTTTTATGCTTATGTACTCCCCCCCCCCCCCCCACCCCACACACACAGTAAGTGACAAGAAACAAATGCGCCATTTTTCTTTGTACAATTTAGTATTCCTATCCAAAATAATTTCTTTGTGATAATTGGATAACGATGAGAAATGAGGATACCTGTTCCCTACAGCTGAACATTGGAAGTACTCGGGGAATCATCTAGTGGTATTGGGAATCCATCATTTTGTATCATACGAAACAAGTTGTTGGTGGTCTCTTTCAACTCTTGAATCTCTTCACGATGACGAGTCTCTCCCTCCTCAATCCTGTTTTGCAACCTTTCGATCTCGCTCTCGTAAAAGTGAGAAGGCATGGACCTTACGGATGGCGGTCGAATACCAACTCCCCTACCTAATGCACGTCCATGTCCGTCACGACCAATGACATCCTCAAAGATTTTATCTCTCACTTTCGGGTCATTCTGTTGTTCTTCTTCTATCGCATTCAACTGTCTTTGTATACTTTCCTACAAATTAAGAAAAGAGTTTTAAACAGTGTGCGATAACATAAAACATTTATTGCAATATTTTTTACATTAGGTAACAAGGATGGACATTAAAATATAATACCTCTATACCAGCCGCTCCATCCTCCATATTATACGTCTTATCCTTCAACCTTCGAGTCTCTCTATACACACTAAGCTTGTCGATAGGCAAGTCGGCTTTTTTCATCTATTATTTTTTAAGTAAGATAAGAAAAAAACATATTACGTTCATAATAGTAATGATGAAATTCAACATTATCGTCCTCAAACTAAAAGCATAAAAGAATATGTAAGGAATATAAAATATGATGTTAACCTTTTCTACAACTTGAGGAATTAACGTTCTCCCAATCCTAGGGTGGGCACAAAGGTTTGCCCTATTTTCGGCGTTTTTGGCCGCTACTTGCTATATAAAGAGTTAAATCATGTTACAATTTTGATACATATAAACAATCAACAAAAATAAATAGAAAGTAATTCTACATATGTCATACCACGGTTTCTTTTTCACCCCAATAAGACACTAATTTAGGCCATATATCGGGATCAACTTGGAGAGGTACATTTTCAAGTCGATCTGTGTCATTGTCATATGCCTCATAATAGTCCTTTTTTATACGATACTTAAAGCGCCTCCAAGCATTGTCCAGCATTTGAAAACAAATTGGCTTAAATCCTTCAGGGGCATTTGTATTGCGCTACAAACAAAAGAATATAAATAAATTATAAATAGATCATTTGATTGACGTACTAACTGAGCATTTTAAAATATTCAAATTTATATTCGCAATGATAAACAAGTACCGTCACACTATCCCAAACTATATCGAGATTTTCCTTCAATACTCTTCTCCAATCGTCCACATCCAAAGGAAATAACGATCCTTGTCTAGCGAAATATCCCAACTGACTCGCAAGCTTCTTCCCGTTGGGTTCGATTGGCTGGCAGTCGTTATTCCACCCAATTATCAACTTTTGACCACTATCCCATTATTTCCATGGTTTCGAAAACCCTCTACGTTTCACACTAGTAGCGGGACCATTTTGAGTTGGTAATGGTGTACCCTCTGCGCTACCTGATAAAAATTCAAAAGAAAATATGACATGAATAATTATAAAGTAAAATATTTGTAGCAGAATTTTACAATTATCTACTATATAGGTAGACACATACCTCCACCCATATTATCTGAGGGTTGGCATATCATTGGCTGAGATGACTCTGGTTGAGACCGATGTGATCCTATAGACGTCTGAGCACATGGGGGGTCATTTCTGCTTGAGAATCCGATGACCCTCCTACTCCCACGGAATGATAAGGGTTTTTAGTTGGCATGATAGATCTGTATAAAAAAACATATATGTCAAAATAAATATGAATAAACGTTATACATGAAACACAAAATGAAAACTTATAATACATCGTATTTCCTTTGATAGTATGCATTTTCAATACCTTTCTATTTCTTCCAAAAAATCTGCCAAATCCCTCATATTGAGCCAACCATATTTTATCCTTTTAATAATAGATGAAATTGGCCAAGTGGGTGGAAGCGTACTCACAATCGCATGCACGAGAACAATTATGTTAGGACAAAAGCCTCTCCTCTTTAAAATGTTGTATATTCTTTCTTTGTTATGCATATGATCTCGCACATTTAAATTTGGGCTCATTTTATGTTGCTCAAATTCTATCCATAAAGGATGAAACTCTCGTTCTTCCTCCTCTAGTAGCTCTACTAATTTCTCTCCACGTGTTGGATTATGCTTTTGAAATATCTTTTCTTTTGCTTGATCCCAACATGGTGGTAGCGTCTGGAGTATTTTTTCAAACAAATATTGTTCTGATATTTGTTTCCCACATTTTTGCAAGTAACGACATAATTCAATTTTACGGAATCCATACAAAGTAATTGGAGTGCCCTCTTTAATAGAAGAATGTTCAAATTCTTCTAATGCATTCTTAATATTATCATTAAAATTTACAGAAGACCGCATTGTTTCCTGTCACAATATCAAAAAACATTTAAGCACATCATTTATAACATAACCGTTAATATTAAAAAATAAAAGGCAACACACGTGAATACGAGAACAAAGATTTAATAAAACATCCATTTCAATCATCATTTTGTAATTCTGATATGTTCTCACTAACGTAATACAGGGGTAAAAAAGTTCAAGCATTTCAACCACCATCCCTTCATTCCTCAATAACTTCATCCCTTTCTTCCTCCGTGCCATCGTCATCATCAAGAACGGTTGTGTCAATTATGGAGCCATCTATCCCTTGCCTCGTCCAAGATACATTTTGATCTTGATCTAGTTGTTGCATGCTAAATGGCTCAACTTCATGGACATCTAAGTCTTCATTGGCTAAATATCCATCAAATTTGTCTCTTGGTGTCATCGAAACAACAACATGCCAGTCTGATTCTAACGGGTCTTCCACATACCAAACTTGTTCTGCTTGAGATGCTAGGATAAAAGGTTCATCACCAACTCGGTTATCTTTGTATAACAAATAGTTGAAGTTAACGAGCGTAAAGTTAAATTCATCTAATTTTTTACCCATACGGTTATCGATCCAATCGCATTTGAATAAGACAAATTTCATGCCGTTAAGGTAACGAATCTCAATGATGTTTGTAACCTGTCCATAGAAAGTAACATCCCTTAAAAGAGGATTTTTGTCTCTACGGCTAGAATAACTCATCTGTGCAGCTTTTAGAACCACCCCACTATTTTGAGTTTTTCTACGTTGATCAACTGCCTTTGTCCGAAATCGAAAACCACGAACAATATAAGAGTGGAATCTAAAAGCATACTTTAGAGGGCCTAAAGATAAACTCCTAATTTCATCGGGTAGTTGGGCGTTATTTATCAAACTGCGCACCTGATATTTGCCCAACAAAAAAGGTAATTGAAGAGGATAATCCCCGGGGGGTTTTAATAATTATCTCAATTAAAATATAATTTCCTTTTTAAATAAATGCGGAAGCGTTAAACATAAGAGATGGTTAAACACAATAAACAAGGCAGAGTTTTAATATCTTAAGAAACGAATTACAACATAATTCAAGTCCTAGAATTAGCCTAAGTCATCATTAACAATTATCCAAAATTAGGCGAAACCATATTAATGCAAGTGACTTGAATAAACCAAATTTTACCCAATATTAAATTAAAGTCCCAATTTAAATTAGTGTGATTGTAAAACTAAATTTTATCTTGAAATTAATCTAGCATGCGTTCTAAGTGATATAGAGCAAGATAAAATCAACAGTCACACAACACCGCGATGTACGAGGAAAAACCCACTAACGGGAAAAAACCTCGGGACGGCCCTAGCCTCAAATCCACTAAAAACGGTATTACAAAATACAAGACAAAAGACTTACTTCCTAACCTCGAACCCTCTCAATCCGTGATGCTCCTTCTTGTATCGACCTTCAATTAGCGGATAACCAACGGAGCTCCACCGCGGTCTCGGACTCCCACCGATCGGGCAATTAGGCACACCGTCACCCTAACATGGAGCCTTTCTCCAAAAGGGTAGAAATGAAACGAACTTCTCTTCAATTCGGTGTAGAGAAAAACCGGTGCCAAAACAATCTCCAAGCAATTAATATTTATATAGAAACTTAGATAAACAATTGGGTGTAAACTAGAGTGTGTATGAAATTTTTCTTGAAAGAATTACACTCAAAACATGAACATTTTCCCTAAATAAATTTGCTCTCAAACTCTCTCTAAGAGATGGATATGGAATGGAAAAGTTAGGAAAAGTTGTCTTGGAAAATGTGTTTCCCGCACATAATAAAGTATAAAAAAGGTTGGTTGAAAACCAAGTGGAGGAGTGGGGAAAAACTGCCAAATAACTGTTCCCGCTGGAAGTTCGTTCGAACGAACGTGATTCTCGTTCGAACGAGACTTCTAACGAGTGACCAGCCTGGGCTCGTAAGAGGTTCGTTAGATACCTCGTAAGAACGAGCATTTGTTCGAACGACATATAGAACGACATATCGAACGACTGTCCAGTTAGGGTCGTTGGCAAAACTCGTTCGAACGAACCTGGTTCGAACGACAAAACTCGTTCGAACGAAATCTGGTTCGAACGAAAAAACTCGTTCGAACGACATTTCAAACGAACAGCCAGAAAGATTGAAAAATTCGATTTTGGCCCAGAAACTTTTATATACTTATTTTTTTAAGTTTCTAATAGATTCTTTCTGAAAATAAAATGCAGTTTTTATTTCACCTAACACCCAATACATATTGTTCCAAGCTCCTATATACATATAATTACATTCATACCTTGGGAGCATGGAACCTTAGTTGATGACGTAGAAACGAGGCACGCAAACCGGCATTTTGATGAAGCTTTAAATTCTTTGCCGCTACGTCTTCAATACATACTTCATAGGCTTGAGAATATTACAATAAATACTATCCTATGAATAAATGTTTTTTGTCCGGAATTGAGCCAAAACTATATATGGACTCAATTGGAAATTTGTGTCCTTACAAATCTCCCCCTTTGGCTATTCCGGGACAAAAACCAAACAAAAATCCTAAAGGGCCGTCAAGCTCTACTAGACTCAAAACATACCCCGCCCAATCTTGACTCAACCCAAGGATCAAACGCTTTGCCATAGAAAGATGCCGCTTTAGAAAGATTCCTGCACACTTAAGCAAACTCATCAAATGCATAGGGAATATCAAAATATTAAATGCAATTAATTAATTACTCCCCCTAAATTAATTCTCCCTTTAAACACATGACCTACTTAGAAAGACGTCTCCCCCTAAGATAAATCTCCCCCAAACGAAGATACGATAATAATAGGATTAGATACCATAATAATAGGATTAGATACCATTTCTCACCATTTCTCCCCCTATCATCATTCTCCCCCTTTTTGTTCGGGAATAGGCAAAGGATAAAGAACTAATAAACAACATGTGAAAGCTTAAAGTGATAAGACATGAAAGCATATGGGCAATAAAAGCAGGGCAAAGACAAACAAATATCATATATATATACATTAGAAATAAACCAATATAGTACTTGCATACATATAGATATAAACACACACATGACACAAAATACAATAAGTTTGCACACTCGTATGGCAAAATGTGTCATATGGAAACGGAAGTGTAGGGGTGTGAACTAGCAACAATTAAATTTAGACCCAAACACTTAAGAAACGTTCACGGAGTTCTCATTTGATTGCAAACTTCATCACAGTTAAATATAACCTCATGTGACAATATAAAGGTTGAACTCAATGAACAAACATACACAATGCATACAAGCCTAGCATGATGATGATTCTACAAACCAAATAGAGTCAACTAGGATAAACGGACATTGTGCAAACCGTTGATATACCATCCAATTCTCCCTCAATGAGCATATATTCTTTTGTTTGTGAATGAATATATCAAACAAACATAGGCCTTGGCAATTTATTTTTAATGCCAAATATTCTGTTTTTAGGCCTTTGGATCACGTATTTCTTTTAGATCCAACAACGGTGGCTTACTATCGCAAAGGATTTAATTCATCCTTTCGGAGCCCTTCCCCGTGCATATATTAATTTATCAAGTTTTCATTTTTTTCACACAAATCTCACATGCAACGGATTTTGACATGCACTAGTCCTCCTAGGTCATAGATATGTAGATGACTAGATTGATAGGAGAACACCTCAAAAAGCTCAAATATAACATGTGACATTAAGATTTCAAAAGAGCTCGTGCATGTGTGAATAGAGGCATATAGAAATAGAATCCATTTAAACAATACAAAATCCAACTACTCCATATAAAACATGGTAAAGAACATTTTAAGGATTGAAAATCTAAACCAAAAGTTCTAGCCACATGGAAGCGTAAACGATAGGATTCAAACACAAATATATGCCACATAAAGTGTGTCAAACAAAAATACACACAAAACAAAATCTTTTTGAGTTTTTAACATTTTTAAACAAAAATAAATATTTACTCAAAAGGACAAACAAAAATCATTTGTATTTTTCATTAAGCTTAAATGAAATAAATAAAACACAAATGATAAAAAATCTTTTTATATTATGCAGTCAATTCAAACACAAAATATAATACAAAAAGATAAACAAGTCATAATTTCTAGCATGTGATATGAAATAAGGCAATGACTAGAAAATGACTAAACAAGCATACATTTAGCATATGAATATAGCATGAAGTACAAACGCTAAAGTATGCAAACACTAACACATTTATCCTTTAGATTTAGCAAGGGAGGAGGCATGTGTAAGTAAATGAGAATCAAAATCCCTATTTTGTAAGGCAACCAAGTTGGATTTCCTAACCCAAATTAATGAAGAATTACTATCTTGGGGTGTAGGAACGTTAGCTATCGTGGTTACTTTACTATGGGATTTTCTAGGAATTCGTTTAAGATCAAAACAAAATTTCTTAAGATGACCTTTTCGACCACAATGTGAACAAGTGAAAACATGTCGAAAAGATTTACCTAAGGAGTGATCTTGAAATGCATTCCTAGTAGATTCTCCTAAAATGTTGGTTTTGACTTTAGGGTTAAATTCATTACAAGTATTGAAGCCTAAACCAAAAGTGTCATTTTTAACTTGGACCGTTCCTAACATTTTATCAAGTTTTTCCGAACGACATTCCAAATCAAATTTGACATTACTAGAATCTTTTAATTTATTTTCCAATTCTAAAATGGTAGATTCTAGTAAAAACTTTCGCTCTTCAAAAGCAAGAAGCTCCTTTTTCAAGGATTCCATTAAACCCCTAAGGCTATCTCTCTCGCCTTCTACATAGTTAAGCTTCTCTTGAAGAGTCCTCTCATGTGTCCTAAGGTCTTCTATTAAGGCACTTTCATCAATGACCTTGACATTCTCTCTTAAACTCGCTTCTAACTTCAAATTAGCTCTTTTCAATTTAATAGATTCTTTATATAATTCATGAAAAGCATTTTGAAGTTCACTCATATCAACCTCATCTTCATTTTCACTCTCTCTTTATTCTTCACTCTCACTATCATCAAAAATAAGAGAATCATGTACAATGACCTTGGAAGTGGCATGTGCTATAATTTCATCATTCGATGAGTTCTCATTATCACTCACATGACTAGCCATAAAAGCCACAAAATTTTTCTTAGTAGGGGAATCGGGCTTTTCTTCCTTATCACTATCACTAAGGGTTGCATTATATGAAATGGGTCGCTTACCATCTTTCCTTAGTTTAGTGGGGCACTCATAAGCCCTATGGCCATAACCTTCACAACCAAAACATTTATTAGACTCGTCCCTATCAATATTTTCATTACTAGTTTTAGGGATCTTCTCGGCTTTAGGAACCTTCTCGCTTTTATCATATTTAGAAGTATCAAATTTCTTAAAATCATTTTTAAATTTATCTTTGTTAAATTTAAGAAATTTTCTAAATTTACGAGCAAACAAAGCCATGTCTTCCGAGTCACTATCACTATCGCTCTCTACTACTTGTTTGACCTCTTTTCGGGCTTTTAAAGCAACACCCTTTTCAATTTTCTTTTCAGTTTTAGAGGGAAACATATCCAGTTCATAGGTTTGTAAATCACCTACAAGCTCTTCTAATTTCGTAGAGGCTAAAGTGGGTAAAGAATTTAAAACGGTCACTTTAGGAATAAATCTATCGGGTAGGGACCTTAAAATTTTCTTTACAACACGGTCGTCAGGTATTTTCTCTCCCAAGTTAAAGGATGAATTGACAATATCAGAAAGTCTAGCATAAAATTTATCAAACGTTTCTTTTTCATCCATTTTGATAGTTTCAAATTGAGTGGTGAGGTTTTGGAGTTTTGAAGCTTTAACGACACTAGTTCCTTCATGAGTTAATTGTAAAATATCCCAAGCTTCTTTAGAGGTTTCACACGTCATAATACGTCGGAATTCATCCGGTGCGACAGCGCTAAACAAGGCATTTAAACCTCGGGAATTAAAGTTTGCTAGCTTAAACTCATTTTCAGTCCATCTATCAACGGGTTTGGGAACATGTTCATTTTCAATTAAATGAGTTGGTGGGGTCCAACCGTTAACAACAGACATCCAAACACGTTCATCGATAGATTTAAGTGCCGATTTCATTCGCGCTTTCCAATACGCGTAGTTTGAACCATCAAAAATAGGAAATTTTGAAAATGGGGAAAAATCCATTTTAGCCAAAAATTAAAGGATCGTAACGAAGTAATTTATCGTTTTTGGCTCTGATACCAATTTGAAGAGGATAATCCCCGGGGGGTTTTAATAATTATCTCAATTAAAATATAATTTCCTTTTTAAATAAATGCGGAAGCGTTAAACATAAGAGATGGTTCAACACAATAAACAAGGCAGAGTTTTAATATCTTAAGAAACGAATTACAACATAATTCAAGTCCTAGAATTAGCCTAAGTCATCATTAACAATTATCCAAAATTAGGCGAAACCATATTAATGCAAGTGACTTGAATAAACCAAATTTTACCCAATATTAAATTAAAGTCCCAATTTAAATTAGTGTGATTGTAAAACTAAATTTTATCTTGAAATTAATCTAGCATGCGTTCTAAGTGATATAGAGCAAGATAAAATCAACAGTCACACAACACCGCGATGTACGAGGAAAAACCCACTAACGAGAAAAAACCTCGGGATGGCCCTAGCCTCAAATCCACTAAAAACGGTATTACAAAATACAAGACAAAAGACTTACTTCCTAAACTCGAACCCTCTCAAGCCGTGATGCTCCTTCTTGTATCGACCTTCAATTAGCGGATAACCAACGGAGCTCCACCGCGGTCTCGGACTCCCACCGATCGGGCAATTAGGCACACCGTCACCCTAACATGGAGCCTTTCTCCAAAAGGGTAGAAATGAAACGAACTTCTCTTCAATTCGGTGTAGAGAAAAACTGGTGCCAAAACAATCTCCAAGCAATTAATATTTATATAGAAACTTAGATAAACAATTGGGTGTAAACTAGAGTGTGCATGAAATTTTTCTTGAAAGAATTACACTCAAAACATGAACATTTTCCCTAAATAAATTTGCTCTCAAACTCTCTCTAAGAGATGGATATGGAATGGAAAAGTTAGGAAAAGTTGTCTTGGAAAATGTGTTTCCCGCACATAATAAAGTATAAAAAAGGTTGGTTGAAAACCAAGTGGGGGAGTGGGGAAAAACTGCCAAATAACTGTTCCCGCTGGAAGTTCGTTCGAACGAACGTGATTCTCGTTCGAACGAGACTTCTAACGAGTGACCAGCCTGGGCTCGTTAGAGGTTCGTTAGATACCTCGTTAGAACGAGCATTCGTTCGAACGACATATCGAACGACATATCGAACGACTGTCCAGTTAGGGTCGTTGGCAAAACTCGTTCGAACGAACCTGGTTCGAACGACAAAACTCGTTCGAACGAAATCTGGTTCGAACGAAAAAACTCGTTCGAACGACATTTCAAACGAACAGCCAGAAAGATTGAAAAATTCGATTTTGGCCCAGAAACTTTTATATACTTATTTTTTTAAGTTTCTAATAGATTCTTTCTGAAAATAAAATGCAGTTTTTATTTCACCTAACACCCAATACATATTGTTCCAAGCTCCTATATACATATAATTACATTCATACCTTGGGAGCATGGAACCTTAGTTGATGACGTAGAAACGAGGCACGCAAACCGGCATTTTGATGAAGCTTTAAATTCTTTGCCGCTACGTCTTCAATACATAATTCATAGGCTTGAGAATATTACAATAAATACTATCCTATGAATAAATGTTTTTTGTCCGGAATTGAGCCAAAACTATATATGGACTCAATTGGAAATTTGTGTCCTTACAGTAATCAAAATTTTATATAGCAAATATACTAGAGCACTATTAAGATTAACAAGGAATAAACCGACGTACATGATTCTTAAACCATGTGCTGAATTTTTCGTTATGAAGGCGTTGAATATGGTGCTGTGAAAGTTGAGGATACTCTTTTGAAAGTTCCACAAGATGTTTTCTATAAAAATGCACACATGTCAATTTCGTAATGAATGTATCAAAACCTACAAGTAACAAAGTTGTGCAAGTTGTTAAGGCAAAAACCTGACTTACTCGATGAACGGTGCCACTGAATCAGTGTTGAAAAGCACATAACGATGAGCTTGAACCAATGTTTCTTCATCAAGCTGAATTTGAACTTTTTTCCCAACAGCGCGACCAGAGTCATTACCTTTGTCATCTGTTCTAATAGGTCGACTAGACTTGGTTTCCACGTTATCACCCAAATACCTCGAGCAAAAGGTCATGCACTCTTCTAAAAGGACAGACTTAGCAATTGAGGCCTCAGGATGAGCACGATTTCGCACATAGAGTTTCAATGTGTGTAGATACCTTTCCATTGGATACATCCAACGATAAAGTACTGACCCGGCAATTAATAGTTCATCAGTCAAATGCATGGGAAAATGTTCCATCACATCAAAAAATCTTGGAGGGAATATCTTCTCTAGACTGCATAAAGTAAGAGCCATACGGTCTTCAAATTTCTCCAAGTCATCTAAAGTATTTACACTTGAGCATAGTATCGCAAAGCAATTACTTAATTCAATTAAAGCTTTGACAACATGCTTTGGAAATACCCTACGTACAGCTATCGGGAGTAGTTGTTGCATTAGAATGTGATTGTCATGACTCTTAAGTCCCCAAATGCTTCTCTCTTGAGGGTGCACACATCGTGAAATATTCGAAGAATAACCATCTGGAACTTTGAGATTCAACAACACTTTCAAGAATATATCTTTCTCTTTGTTGCTCATCGTAAAATCTGCTGGGGCCACATACTGTTGATTTGCTCCTCGCAGTTGAGGATGTAGCATGCGCCTAATACTCATTTCTTTGAGGTCTTTGCGAGCAATTAACTTATCCTTTGTTTTCCCTTTGATGCCCAACAATGTAAAAAGAATATTGTCATAAAAATTCTTCTCAATATGCATGACATCAAGATTATGGCGAATCAAATTATGCTCCCAATATTGAAATTCAAAAAAGATACTTTTCTTCTTCCAATTCAGTCTTTTTTTCGGAATATTACCTTTAGTTTTTTTTGCAAGCTCAATTTCCTTTTGGTCTCTTATCATTCTTTTCAGCACGTCTTCTTTCTTATATTCAGTTACAACGTCAAGCTCATTTAATTGTTGCAGAACTTGTGATCCAGTTAGTTTCAATGGTGGTGGCCTCATATCAACCTTGCCATTAAATGTAACTTTTTCTTTCCAAAATTTATGTCGCATTGGTAAGAATCGACGATGACCCCAATAACAGTACTTACGATCGTTATTCAATCGTATAGCTTGATGGTCCTTATTGCAACAAGGACAAGCAAATTCACCTTTTGTGCTCCATCCTGATAACATGGCAAAACTAGGAAAATCACTAATTGTCCATAACAACGCCGCATGTAACTGAAAAAACAGTTTCACTGATTCATCATAAGTACGTACCCCATTAGCCCATAACTCTTTCAACTCATCAATTAGTGGTTGTAAATATACATCAATTTTATCACCGGGCCCTTTTGGTCCGTCAATAAGAACAGACAAAATTAAGTGGGGTTGTTTCATACACAACCATGGGGGCAAGTTTAATATCATTAGCACAATAGGCCAAGTATTGTGAGCAATGCTCATATTACCAAACGGATTGAATCCATCAGTTGCTAGTGCAAGTCTAACATTGCGGCAATCACTCACAAAAGATGGATTTCGCTCATCAAATGTCTTCCATGCAAGGGAGTCAGCAGGATGCCTCAACACGCCATCATCGATTCATTCATCAGCATGCCATTTCATTAGTGGAGCAGTATGCGATGACCAATACAATCGTTGTAATCTCGGTTTCAAAGGAAAATACCTTACCTTTTTCGCTGCTACTTTTGTACCCTCACCACTATCAAATTCATTTTTGAACCTAGGTTCCCCACAAATTTTGCATTTCTCAAGATTCTCGCTCTCATTTCGAAACAACTTACAACTCTTAGGACATGCATCCCACGTTTCATACTTAAATCCTAAATCTTTTGTCAATTTATTAGCTTGATAAAAGGATTTTGGAATCTTGGCTTTCGGGAACACCTTCTGCAAGAATAACATCAACATCGTAAAAGAACGATTTGTCCATCCATTTAGTTGTTTCAAGTGCAATAATTCAACAACAAATGACAACTCGGTAATGTCCTTAGGACAATTCTCATACAACTCCCTTTGTGCCTCTTTTAAAAGTCTAAAATATTCTGGGAGGTCTGCGTGGGGCACGTCATGATCTTCGATGTTAGGTTCTTCATCATTGCCCATATTTTCCTCTCTACATGGAATCCCCCTTCCTTCTTGAACCATTGCAATCATGCTTGCCCCCGAGTTCAAATCAGCTAATACATCATCAACAACCATACCATCGCTCCAACTATTTACGTTGATATTAAAATCACCCAATGATTCCCCATGATAAATCCAATTCTTGTAACTCTTTTCAAAACCATACATCTCTATGTGATTCCTCACAGTTTGTGAGTTATATTAGACACGATTAACACAAGTACTGCATGGGCATTTGATGCTAGAAGTAAGAATATCCTTATTTCTATATGCAAAATCAATAAAGATTTGAACTCCATCGGCGTACGCCTTTGTGGTCCTATCTCCTCCGATCCAACTCTTATCCATATTGATCTTATTGAACCCCTATTACAAATTGAAAAAAAGATTTATAAATATATACAAAATTGCATTTGAATATCATTTGTTCGTGTCAATGTTCTAAAAGTGTCCGTATCAATGTTATAAACATGAATTCCTAATTAAACATGGATGGAGTACAAAGCAACAATAAACTGGAAAAAAATGAAATCCTTCGTTCTCATTTGGCACATGGGATTTAGAAAATTATAAAAACTATAAATTTTGTAGCTAGAATCCGTTTGACATTTTCGGATTCGGACGGGATCCGATAGTCAGACACGGATCAGTACATTGGCAACCGAATCCGAATTTGTTAACAATCCGGTAGTCCGATCCGGTAATCCAATCTGATTTTTGTTTTTTATTTTTTAAATCTGGTTTGCTATAAATAATTAAAAATCTGTTTTACACTTATTGATGTTAAATGCATAAAAAGCCCTAACTAGTATGTTAAAATATGTAAAGAGATCACTAAACAAAACTGTAAAAAAATGCCTAAACTACTATGATAACAATCTAAACAAATCCCTAACAAATGTCTAAACAAATCAATACAGATAATGTATATGTGTGTGTGTCTATATATATATATATATATATATATATATATATTGCAGAAGGGATTAATACCTGTGCGTAGGGGAGAGGCGGAGGCAAAGGGGGAGAGGAGGAGGCGGAGGGGTGGAGCGGGGGTAAGGCAGGGGAGAGGCGGAGGCTCAGGATCTGAGCAGGGGAGAGGCGGAGGGTTAGGGATGCGCAGCAGCGACGGAGGGTTAGGGAGCAGCGGCGGAGGGTAGGGAGCAGCGGCGGCGGGCACACAGAGAGAGCGGGAGTGAGCGCGAGAGAGCGAGAGAGAACGTGAGAGCACACAGAGAGAGCGGAAGTGAGCGAGAGAGTCCAAAACATAGAAGTAGGTCAATTTTTGGAATAAGTGGGGGAAAATTAGGGAAAACATTAAAAGGGTCGGATGTAACCGTCCCTTTTGCCCAAAAAAGTGGGGGAAAAATAAAAAATAATTTATACCAAAAGAGACGGATTTTAAAACCGTCTTTTTTGGTATCTTAAAAGGGACGGTTAAAACAATCCGTCCCAAATAATCATTTGGAAAAAATAAAAATTATTTTTTATTAACTGGGACGGAATTTAAAACCGTCCCTTTTGATATAACAAAAGGGACGGTTTTAAATTCCGTCACTTAAAATAACCCGGGAAAAATTAGCGCTAAAAAACCGTATATGCTTTAAGGGACGGTTTTAATTACCGTCCTTTTTGAGAAATACCAAAAGGGACGGTTTTTTAAAAACCGTCCCTTTTGTTACTATCAAAAAGGACGGTAATTAAAACCGTCCCTTCTGGTATAGTATTAGGGACAAAAGGACACGGCCGTCCCTAATACTCCCGTCCCTAATATTCATTTTTCTTGTAGTGGTGGTTATTCGCTAGGAGGTGTATACAAGAAGGAGCGTCGGGGCTTAAAAGGGGTCGAGTCGAGTGTTGTAAGTCTTACTGTCTTGTATTTGTAAAACCATACTTAGTAGATTTGAGGCGAGGGTCGTTCGAGGTTGTTTCCCGTTGTGGGTTTTTCCTCGTACATCGCGACGTAGTGAATTTATTGTTTATTTTATCTTTTGCAAAATCACCTAGAACGCATGCTTAGGTAAAAAGATAAAATTTGGTGTTAAATTAAGTTTGGGTAATTTGTAGTTAATTCAAGTCATTAATTTAATTTGTTAAAATTGGTTTGGCCTAACTTGATAATATCGAAAATATGACTTAGGCAAATTTCTAGGACTTGTGTCAATTATCATGGTTAAGTGAAATTAAAATGTGTGTGTGTTTTCATCATATTTCACTTTGTTTAATTTTAATTTTGAAAAGAAATTAAAATTTGTTGTTTAAGTTGAACCATCATCTCGCTTTCGCATCCTATATAAAAGGAAATTGAAATTTGACTTGTTGAAGCAAGATTTATAAAAATTGGGGGTTCCACCGCTTTTCAAATTGGTATCAGAGCCAAATCGATAAATTATTTCGTTAAAGATCCTTTAAATATTTTCGGCTAAAATGGAATTTTCCCCATTCTAAAAAATTTCCTATTTTCGATGGTTCTAATTACGCGTACTAGAAAGCGCGAATGAAATCGGAACTTAAATCTATCGACGAGAGGGTTTGGATGTCTGTTGTTAACGGGTGGTACCCACCAACACATTTAGTAGATAATGAACGTGTTCCCAAACCGGCCAATAGATGGAATGAGAATGAATTTAAACTTTCTAATTTTAATTCCCGAGGTTTAAATGCCTTGCTTAGCCCGATCACACCGAATGAATTTCGTCGCATTATAACGTGTGAAATCGTTAAAGAAGCTTGGGATATTTTACAACTCACTCATGAAGGTACAAGTGTCTTTAAAGCTTCAAAACTCCAAAACCTCACCACTCAATTTGAAACCATCAAAATGAACGGAAAAAAAACTTTTGATGAATTTTATGCTAGACTTTCAGATATTGTTAATTCATCTTTTAACTTGGGAGAGAAAATATCCGACAACCGAGTAGTAAAGAAAATTTTAAGGTCCCTTCCTGATAGATTTATTCCAAAAGTGATCATTTTAAATTCTTTACCAACTTTAGCCTCTACGAAATTAGAAGAGCTCGTAGGTGATTTACAAACCTATGAGCTGGACATGTTTCCCTCTAAATCTGAAAAGAAAATTGAAAAGGGCATTGCTTTAAAAGCTCAAAAAGAGGATAAACAAGTAGTAGAGAGCGAGAGTGATAGTGACTCGGAAGACATGGCCTTGTTTGCTCAAAAATTTTAAAAATTTCTTAAATTTAACAAAGATAAATTTAAAATGATTTTAAGAAATTTGAAACTTCTAAGCATGACAAAGCCAAAAAGATCCCTAAAACTCCTAAAGAAAATTTAAATAGGGACGAGTCAGATAAGTGTTTTGGTTGTAAAGGGTATGGCCATAGGGATTTTGAGTGCCCCGCTAAACTAAGGAGAGAGGGTAAACAACCAATTTCTTTTAATGCAACCCTTAGTGATAGTGATAATGAAGAGGGACCCGATTCCCCCACTAAGCCCAACTTTATGGCTTTTATGGCTAGTCATGTGAGCACCGGTAGTGAATCTTCTCGTGAAGATATTCAAACACATGTCACTTCCATGGTTAAAGTTTTTGACTCCCTTGTTTTTTATGGTAGTGAGAGTGAAAGAGAGAGAGAGATAGTGAAAATGATGAGGTTGATGTGAGTGAACTTCAAAATGCTTTTTAAGAACTTTATGAAGAATCTATTAAATTGAAAAGAGTTAATTTTAAGTTAGAAGTTGGTTTAAAAGAGCGTGTCAAGGTCATTGATGATAGTGCGTTAGTGGAAGACCTTAGGACACGAGAGACCTCTCTTCGAGAGAAGCTAGAATATATAGAAGGCGAGAGAGATAGCCTTAGACGTTTAATGGAATCCTTGAAAAAGGAGCTTCTCGAGTTTGAAGAGAGAAGTGGTTTATTAGAGTCTATAATCCTAGAATTAGAAAATAAATTAAAAGACTCTAGTAACGTCAAATTTGATTTGGAGTGTCGTTCGAAAAAATTAGATAAAATATTAGGAACCGTCCAAATTAAAAATGACACTTGTGGTTTCGGCTTCGATACTTGTATTGAATCAACTCATAAAGCCAAAACCAATGTTTTAGGAGAATCCACTAGGAAAGATTTTAGAGATCACTCCTTAGGTAAATCTTTTCGCTATGACTTTGGGTGTTCACATTGTGGTCGAAAAGGTCATCTTAGGAAATTCTATTTTGATATTAAAAGAGGTCCTAGAAAATCCTTTCGTAAGGCAACCAAGGTAGCTAAGATACCTACACCCTGAAATTGTCATTCGTCACTGGTTTGGGTTAGGAGATCCGACTTGGTAGCTTTACAAGATAGGGTATTTGATTCTCATTTACTTTCACATGCTTCCTCCCTTGCAAAATCTAAAGGTTGAATGTGTTAGTTTTGTTTGCATACTTTAGCTTTTGTACTTCATGCTATATCATCATGCTAAATGTATGCTTGTTTAATCATTTTCTAGTCATTGCATTATCTCATATCTCATGCTAGAATTATGATTTTTGTTTATCTTTTGTATTATATTTCTTTCATTTTGTTTGCATTAAATGAAAAATAGAAAAAGATTTTTTTTTATCATTTGTGTTTTACCTTTTAGTAATTCAGGCTTAATGAAAAATACAAATGATTTTCGTTTGTCTTTTGAGTACATATTTTTATTTTTGGTTAAAAAAAATTCAAAAACTCAAAAAGAATTTTTTTTTATATTGATTGTATTTTAGTTTGACACACTTTATTTGGCATATACTTGTGTTTGAATCTCTTCTTTTACGCTACCATGTGGCTAGAACTTTTGGTTAAGATTGTCAATCCTTGAAATGTTCTTTACCATGCTTACATGGAGTAGTTGGATTTTGTGTTGTTTAAATATATTCTATTTTTATATGCCTCAATTCACACGTGCACGAGCTCTTTTGAAATTTAACTTCATATGTTATATTTGAGCTTTGTGAGGTGTTCTCCTATCACTTTTGTCATCTACATATTTGTGACCTAGGAGGACTAGTGCATGTCAAAATTCGTTGCACGTGAGATTTGTGTGAGATATAAAAAAATTATATATATAAATGTGCACGGGGAAGGGCTCCGAAGGATTTATTATCCTTTGTGAATAGTAAGCCATCGTTTTGTTTGGACCTAAAAGAAATACGTGGTCCAAAGGCCTAAAATAAAATATGGCATTCAAAAGAAAAATAAATGCCAAGGCCTATGATTAGTTGATTTATTCATTCAAAAGAATAAAATATATGATTATTGAGGGAGATTGGATGGTATATCAACGGTTTGCACAATGTTCGTTTATCCTAGTTGCGCTATCAATGTCATGACTCTATTGGTTTGTAGAATCATCAACATGCTAGGCTTGTATGCATTGTGTATGTTTGTTCATTGAGTTCAATTTATATTGTCACATGAGGTTATATTCAAATATGATGAAGTTTGCAATCAATTGAGAACTCTGTGAACATGTTTTTAAGTGTTTAGGTCTAAATTAATTATTACTAGTTCACACCCCTACACTTTCGTTTCCATATAACCCATTTTTGCCATACGAGTGTGAAAAGCTATTTTATTTTGTGTCATTTTTGTGTTTATATCTATATATATGGGCGTATGAATCTTTGGTATATCTATTGTGTATATATATATGATACTTTGTTTTGAGTCTTTGCCTTGCTTTCGTGTCCATCTATGCTTTAATTCATAATTGGTATTTATCTTGTTTCATTCTTTGTTGATATCACATGCTTAATACTTTATGTATCCTATTGGTATCTGTTTATTGCATCTTAGTTGATATCCGTTATTATTTGTTGGATTAGTTGTATTTTTGTTGTCCATGTGCTTTAATGTTCTCATCACTTTTGCACATTTGCATGTTTAGCTTGTTATCCCACTTTATTTATCCCTTGTTTAGTTTAAGGGTAATATGCTTTATTTGGGGAAGATAAGTTAATTTTTTATTCTTTACCCTTTGTCTATTCCTGAACAAAAAGAGGGAGAATGATAGGGGGAGAAATGGTTTCTCTTCCTATTATAATCGTACATTAGTTTGGGGGAGATTTATCTTAGGGGGAGACGTGAAGGTGAGAATTAATTTAGGGGGTGTAATTATTTTAATTGCATTTAATATTTTCATATTCCCTATGCGTTTGATAGTTTGCTTAAGTGTGCGGGAATTTTTCTAAATTGCAATGTTTATCATCGGGCAAAGATATTGATCCTTGGGTTATTTGAGTCAAGCATTGTATTTTCTATTTTGGGTGGGACATTTTTGTCAATCTAGTGGAGCTTGACGGCCCTTTAGGCTTTTTGTTGGTTTTTGTTCTGGAATAGCCAAAGGGGTAGATTTGTAAGGACACAAATTTCCAAATTGAGTCCTTTGTAGTTTTGGCTCAATTCCGGACAAAAATATTTGAGTCATAGGATAGAGTTCAAGTTAATCCATTCAAGCCTATGACGTGTTTGTTGAAGACGTAGCGGCCAAGATATTAAAGCTTCATCAAATGTCGAGTTTAATGTGCCTCGTTTCTACGTCAGCAACATTGGTTCCATTGCTCCTAAGGTATGAATGCATTTTGAATATATATATAGGAGCTTGGAACATTTTATATTGGGTGAATTTTTTTTTAAACTGTTATTTATTTTTAGAAATATTTTATTAAAACTCTAACATAAAGTATATAAAGTTTCTGGGATAAAACTAAAATTTTCAACTTTCTGGAAGTTCGTTCGAATTGTCGTTCGAACGAGTTTGTCGTTCGAACAATAATGTCATTCGAACGACTTTGCCAACGAGTTCCCCAAAAGGCCACTGGAATGTCGTTCGAAGTATCGTTCGAACGAGAATGATGGTTCGAACGAGATATCCAACGAGATTTCTAACGAGTTCACACTGGAACTTCGTTAGAAGGCTCGTTCGAACGAGACTCCATTCAAACGAAAATCTCGTTCGAACGAGTTTTGGCGGGAACAGTTATTTTGGCAGTTTGAGCAGTTTTTTTCCACTCTCCCACTTCTTTTCCCACTAACCTTTTTCCTGAATATCTAAGTGCGAAAACCAAGTTTTTTAACTTAACTTTTTCATATCCTACAATCTCCTAGAGAGAGTTTGAGAGCATAAGTCAAAAAGAAAAAAGTTCATTGTTTAAGTGTTTTATTTTTAAGAAAAATCTTCAAACACTTGTGTTACACCCAATAGTTTGTTTATCCAAGTTCATCTATACATATATACTTTGCTTGGAGTTTGGCACCAATTTTTATCTCTATCGTTTGTAGAGAAGTTTGAATTTGCTTATAAATCCCACAAAGAAGAAGATGGTTTGCGTTGTCATACCCACTTGGAGAAAGGCTCCTAGTTTGGGTGACGGTGACCAACAAAGTCCGATCGGTGGATTCCGAGACTGTGGTGGAGCTCCGTGGTTATTCGCTAGGCGGAGGTGTATACAAGAAGGAGCGTCGGGGCTTGAAAGGGATCGAGTCGAGTGTTGTAAGTCTTACTGTCTTGTATTTGTAAAACCATACTTAGTGGATTTGAGGCTAGGGGCGTCCAAGGTTATTTCCCGTTGTAGGTTTTTCCTCGTACATCGCGGCGTAATGGATTTATTGTTTATTTTATCTTTTGCAAAATCACCTAGAACGCATGCTTAGGTAAAAAGATAAAATTTGATTTTAATCACTACTTGTTTAATTTGGTGCTAAATTAAGTTTGGGTAATTTGTAGTTAATTCAAGTCATTAATTTAATTTATTAAAATTGGTTTGGCCTAACTTGATAATATTGAAAATATGACTTAGGCAAATTTCTAGGACTTGTGTCAATTATCATGGTTAAGTGAAATTAAAATGTGTGTGTGTTTTCATCATATTTCACTTTGTTTAATTTTAATTTTGAAAAGAAATTAAAATTTGTTGTTTAAGTTGAACCATCATCTCGCTTCCGCATCATATATAAAAGGAAATTAAAATTTGACTTGTTGAAGCAATATTTATAAAAATTGGGGGTTCCACTGCTTTTCAGTTACATTGATCCCATGCGAGGTGTTGGCGCCACTCACGAGGCCGTTCGGGGGATATTTCGAGTTTTCACCCACTAATGCCATGTTTTGCTTAAGTCCTGATATTTTAAAATTATCGTCGTATTCTCAAACTGGGAGTACCGTGATGGCGCGATAAGTTCTTATGAGTTACATTGGTCCCGCGCGAGGTGTTGGAGCCACTCACGGGGCCGTTTGGGGGCTATTTTGGGTTTTCACCTGCTAATGCATGTTTTTATGCCTAAATCTAGAAATATGAAAACTATCGTCGTATTCTCAATTCGAGAGTCCTGTGATCATGCAGTCAGTTCCTACGAGTTACATTGGTCCCGTACGAGGTGTTGGTGCCACTCGCGGGGCCGTTCGGGCGTTGTTTTAGGTTTTCACTCGCTAACGCCATATTTTTAACCCTAAGTCTAGAATTACGTAAATTATTGTCATATTCTCAAATCGGGAGTCCCATGATTACGCGGTCAGTTCCTACGTGTTACATTGGTCCCGTGCGAGGAGTTGGTGCCACTCATGGGGCCCCTCGAGGGTTGCGTTTGGTTTTTTACTTCTAACGCTATGTTTTTAAGCCTAACTCTAGAAATACGCTTATCGTCGTATTCTTAAACTGGGAGTCTCGTGATCGCGCAGTAAGTTCCTTCGATTTATATTGGCCCCGTACGAGGTGTTGGTGCCACCCATGGGGCCGTTTGGGGGCTGTTTCGAGTTTTCACCCACTAACGCCATATTTTTATGCGTAAGTCTAGAAATGTGAAAATTATCGTTGTACTCTCAAACCGAGAGTTTCGTGATCACGTGGTTAGTTTCTACGAGTTATATTGGTCCCGTGTGAGGTGTTGGTGTCACTCACGGGGCCATTCGGGGACTGTTTCGAGTTTTCACCCACTAGCACCACGTTTTGTTTAAGTCCTGATGTTTTTAAATTATCATCTTATTCTCAAACCGCGAGTCCCATGATCCAGTGGTAAGTTTTTAGGAGTTACATTGGTCCCACGCGAGCTGTTGGTGCCACTCACTGGGCCGTTCGGGGGTTGTTTTGGGTTTCCACCCACTAACGCTGTGTTTTATGCCTAAGTCTAGAAATATGCAAATTATCATCGTATTCTCAAACCGAGAGTCCCGTGATCATGGTGTCAATTTCTACGAGTTACATTTTGGTCTCGTGCAAGGTGTTGATGCCACTCATGGGGCCGTTTGGGGGCTGTTTTGGGTTTTCACCCGCTAACGCTATGTTTTTAAGGATAAGTCTAGAAATATACAAATTATCGTCATATTCTCAAATTGGGAGTCCTGTGATTGCTCGGTCAGTTCCTACGAGTTACATTCGTCCCGTGCGAGGAGTTGGTGCCACTCATGGGGCTGTCGGGGGTTGTGTATGTTTTTTTCCTTCTAACGCTATGTTTTTAAGAATAAGTCTAGAAATATCCAAATTATCATCGTATTCGCAAATCGGGAGTCCCATTGATCGCGCGGTCAGTTCCTACGAGTTATATTTTGGTCCTGTGCATGGTGTTGGTGCCACTCACGGGGCTGTTTTGAGTTTTCACTCGCTAACGCCATATTTTTAAGCCTAAGTCTAGAAATATGCAAATTATCATCGTATTCTCAAACTAGGAGTCCCGTGATCGCGCGGTCAGTTCCCGCGAGTTACATTGGTCCCGTGCGAGGTGTTGGTACCACTCACAGGGCCGTTCGGGGGTTGTTTAGGGTTTTCACCCACTAATGCCATGTTTTGCTTAAGTCCTAATATTTTTAAATTTTTTTCGTATTCTCATACCGGGAGTCCCGTGATTGTGCGGTATGTTCCTACGAGTTACATTGGTCCCGTTCGAGGAGTTGATGCCACTCGCGAGGCCGTTTGAGGGTTGTTTTGGGTTTTCACCACCTAACGCCATGTTTTTATACCTAAGTCTAGAAATATGAAAATTATTGTTGTATTCTCAAACTGAGAGTCCCGTGATCACGCGATCAGTTCCTACGAGTTACATTTTGGTCTCGTGCAAGGTGCTGGTGCCACTCACGGCGGGGGCTGTGTCTGGTTTTTGCCTTCTAACGCCATATTTTTAAGCCTAAGTCTATAAATATGCAAATTATCATTGTATTCTCAAATTAGGAGTCCCATGATTGCGCGGTCAGGTTTCATGAGTTACATTGGTCCCGTGCGAGGTGTTGGGGCCACTTACAGGGCCGTTCGAGGGCTGATTCAAGTTTTCAACCACTAACGCCGTGTTTTGCTTAAGTCCTGATATTTTTAAAACATCATCGTATTCTCAAACCGGGAGTTCCGTGATCGCGCGATAAGTTCTTACGAGTTACATTGGTCCCGTTCGAGGTATTGGTGCCACTTATGGAGCCGTTGGAGGGTTGTTTCAGGTTTTCACTCACTAACGCCATGTTTTTATCCCTAAGTCTAGAAATATGAAACTTATCGTTGTATTCTCAAACTGAGAGTCCCGTGATCGCGCGGTCAGTTCTTACGAGTTACATTTTGGTCCCGTGCAAGGTGTTGGTTCCACTCACGGGGCCATTCGGTGGCTATTACGCTAACGCCATATTTTTAAACTTAAATCTAAAAATATGCAAATTATCGTCGTATTATCAAACTGGGAGTCCCATGATTGCAGATCAGTTCCTACTAGTTACATTGGTCCCGTGCGAAGTGTTTGTTCCTCTCACAGGTCTATTTGGGGGTTGTTTTTGGTTTTCACCATCTAACGCCAAGCTTTTAAGCATAAGTCTAAATATTTTTAAATTATCATTGTATTCTCAAACCAGAAGTCCCATGACTTCGCGGTGAGTCAAAATGAGTTACAATTTTCCCGTGCGAGGTGTTGGTGCCTCTCAAGGGACCGTTCGGATGTTGTTTCGAAGTTTTTCCCTCGAGTTCCATTTTTTAAGCCTAAGTCTAGATATTTTCAATTTATAGTCTTATTCTCAAACCGGGAGTACCGTGACTGGGCGGTCAGTTCCTACGAGTTACATTAATCCCATGCGAGGTGTTGATACCTCTCACGTGACCATGGTAAGTATGTTTCATTTATTCGGTAGTAATTGTTTAACAACAAGCTTTTTGAATTTATAGTATGTTTTATTTATATCTTTTTCATATTCGGTTTAATCCTAACCCTAAATGTTAGAAATGCCTCGGGCAAACCAACTCAATGGCCATCTAAATATTCAAATCCATCGGTCAACAATAATTCAAGAATCCCAAAAAATAATTAAAATAATATTGCGATATATTAGAAATTCCTAGGGCCAATCAACTCAATGGCCATTTAAATGTTCAAATCCACCAGTCAACAACAATTCAAGAGTCCCAAACAACAACTGAAAGCAAGTGTCATATAAAAAGTAACGAGGGTGAAAAGGTAATAAGTAAATATCTAAACCTGAAAAAAGAGCAGACTTGGTCAGAATGCCAAAACGATGAAAAGGAACATTACCCATAATAGCTCTGTAGAGTCCCCGTAGTAGCCCCATGGAAGCCACGTATCACCCCATAGCATCCCCGTAGCATAGCTGTCCAAAACCTTACGCAAGAATCAAGTACCTAAAAGATTACAAACCAAAAAAAGAAAAGAAAGAAAATATAAGACCACAAACACAATAAACCAAATTGATGATGATGGTTGTGGTGTATCAATACACGTGTCACTATGCCTCTTCTGGCATAATGATGGTTAAGAAATGAATACGATGTTCTAAAATAAGTTATCAACGCAATCCCTCACATCTACGTTTAAATGTCACTATACCTATTCTGAAATGCAGCATAATTCTCTAGAATCAAAATATCAGCATATTTTGGATCTACCTGAGCAATTTTGTCCAAAGTCACAAACATTATGGTAACCTGTCAATTAAAAAAACACATTAAAGTCAAACCTTGGGAACATATAAACGAAATAATTCCTGGAAGGGGGGACAAAATTAAACATAATATGTCAAAAGAATACAGAATTAAGCGGATGTAATTCAAGCATGAACAATATGTCATTCGTGTACCTGAGAGTGATTTCATTGATTGTTGAAGAGAGATAGAGCGAGAGAGAGAATTGAGCATTAGATTTTAGAAGAATTAAATCAAAACACTACAAAATAGTTTCTAATATTGAAAACATTATAATAGGATTATCGAAGCAAGAAAGCCTTTAGCAGCTGCTTCCTGTCCTATAACCCCCCACATCTTCTTCACGCAATATTGAACTATATGTACATATTACAAAAAAATCAATAACAAGACTAAATTGAAATCAACTCTGATGAAATCACATTTCCAAAAGGTAAAATTAAAATGAAATTGATAACATAAGAAGAGTTCTATCATAATTTCCATCATTTCAACGATTTAACAATAATAAGAGACACGGTCCATCAACTCAAGGTATATGCCTGGTTTTCAATTCAGCAATCACAATCAACGATTTACACAGTAGCAATCAAAATTCAAACTGACTATTACGCACAAAAGGTTATCAATGTTACTATTAACAGTTAACAAATTGGAACTAATTCATACTAATTAAAACATGGTATGTCCAATATACCACATAATAATACTCACTAGTTGGTAAAAAGATAGGACCTACTAATCAAAGGTTTTTACCAGGAATACCAGTTATAATATACTCACAGAAATATCTCAACTTATATAAATAAATGAAGACTGAAATCTGGTAAACAAATCACAAAACCAGTTATAATAGCCCTAAGTTAGATCTCCATAAGATTGAAAATGAGGGATCATGGGTGGGTTTCACATATGAACGATTCACCTTTTTTCTATGATTGCACGGGATAGGTCACGATCATGAGGACTTCTACTATCAATCAACCACAGTGAAAGGATAACTTGTTTGTGATCTTGGACTTAAATTTTATGCATATAGGGGGCCCGCCGATAATAATGAAAGGTCTTCCAAAACCCAACACCTCAATAATATCCTAACACGTGAGCTAAACAAAATACAAAAACAGCAGATATAAATTACCATTTGTATGGAATAAGGCCGATTAGTGGGAGTGAGGGTGACAAGGAATATCAGCACAAGGGATAATATACGCAAGCTGCCCATAATAGAGCCGAATATGAATTCCCCACGTGCTATATCAATTCAACATACGTCCAAGGTGCCCAAGTATGATATAATCTTCGTTAATGATGAAATGAAAAACCTGATCACCAGCCCAAGTTAATAAAATAGTTCATAAACTTAGAAAATTTAAGTTTAGGGATACTAAGGTCCACTATTTTGCAATAAAACTACCTGAACCCAATGGACCACCAATTGAAACCAATTCTGAGCACAAAAATGTAATAGTGACAACCATTTTCATCTCAAATGATAAAGAAAACACATGAGCTCAATAAAATCCAGGTCATCAATGGAGATTACCCACAAAGATCAAGTTTATACCTACATAGAATTTGTTGGAGGGAGACCTTTCTTTGACAACCAATACTGACGCTAACAAGAAAAAATCAATAGAAGAACTTAATTTGGATTCAAACTTTAGGAACCTCTCCCTTAAGGGAAAATAAAAAAGTGTAGAAGATACTAATGGGCAAACCAAGATGAGTAGGGTGGTTTATGCTCCTCTTTTGTCAAACCGTGGAGGAATGAGGGATAAAGGCCGAAGGAATTTTTTATTACAAGCTCAAAAGGCCCAAAGAAAACTCATAACTTTAGAAATAGGCTCAATGGATGTGCCGATAGTAATCGACATGAGAAATTTTGAGAGAAATAATGATAGTGATGAAGAGAAAGTTGATGGATTATGGTGGCCAGACCAAAATAGCCACAAGGGCGATCTTAATAGTCTTGTGGAACTGTCATGGAGTTGGGCGACCCCAAATAGTGCGTATGTTAAAGGATACAATTAACTCATCACCCCTCTATCATCTTTTTGATGGCGATAAAAAATAAAATTAATAAGATGGAGTCATAGATATGCTAATTGCCATTATGTTGCCCTAATGGTTTATCAAGAGTGTTAGCTATTTGGATCGACTCAATGAGGGTAGACATTATTTCAGCCAACACTTATATATTCTGACACTCATTGCACAACGAGAAACCAATGATGGCCATGGCGCTCATCTTTTGATTTCAAAAGCAAGTGGACCTAACTGGTGTAATTTATGAATGCAGTTAACTTTGACAATCAAGAAAAGTTAAATACTATCATTCCCCTTCATGAATAGGATTAAGAACATAAGATAAACTAATATTTATTTTACTTAAAAAAAAGCATCTTTCAGTGAAATCCTAATAAAAAAAAGGGTGGAGTACCTCTGTAAAGGACAAAGTTAGTAATATTGCTAGTACTGTCAAGGAGCATGTTGACATTGACAAATCTAAAGTATAAGAAAAGGTAGTCCACAATTGAGATTGCACGAGTCTAACGTAGAGCATGCGTCAAAGACACAGAAGTGCACACCCTCCTATGCGCGAAAATAATTGGTACTTCTCTCAAATAAAATAAAATCACTGACGGGATTAATTTGTCATAAGCTGTATTCACTTTATTATGACCCTCAATGCTATTTTCAATTGCAATGCCTACTATCTTAAGATACTGAGACCTCTTAGTGAACTTTAATATACTGACCTTGCATAAGTTGATTATAAATATTTGTCTTGGGCTTACAATTGTCTCTCCGACATTAATACTTTGATGTTAGGACTATTTCCCACCATAATTAATGAATTAGACGGTTCGATCAGTTAAGGAGAAGCTTAATAAGGTGTGTGACCACTACTTCACGTTTTTCTTGTTAATTTATGAAAAGACTATAATATTCCGTTATCCCATTCTTTTATAAGATACAATCAAGTGTTGAGCGTCTAAAACTAAATGAAATTTCACTCCTCTATTGAAGATCTTGTCCTCTAACACGTAAATTTAATGAAGTCAAGCCATAAGGAGCAAGCATAAAAAAAATAAACCACAACCTTCACTCACAAATAAACATATCGAAATATCAAAGTTCACAAGACAAAATGACGACACATACGTATAAGTTGAATAAAGCATACCAGATTGAAATATTTTTCACATTTCCTCTCAATTATCTGCAACCAAAAGAGAGAAAATTATTAAAACTTATCTATCTGAACTCGTAATAGAAGCGAAAGGAAAGTTAAATTCACCATTAAACACATTATCATACAAGTTATCCAAGACAATTACCTGAAGAACCTTGTACATACACGCTTTTGGGCCACGAGAAAAAGATGCAAAGACAACTGGGCATGGTCTAAACTTTATCTCATTTGTATACAAATGAAAAAATAGTTATTAGTAACCTTAAAATCATTCAATGTTTGCGCACAATCTACTTTAGTTTTAACAAATAAAAAATGGAAATAAGAGTGCTAAAATTATTTTAGATATTGCATTACTGTTTACCTACTACCAAAAAAAATTATACCAAAATCTGGTCTCATAGGGAGGTCAATTATTCTGCTTTGTCTGTAAAGAATCTACGAAAACGAAAAATCACACCAAATCGCCGAAATAGCTCCTGCAAAAGATTAAGATCATCGAAAAAATTACGAATAGCCATATTTGCTATATTTATAAAACAATAATAATTATTATGGAAAACTTACTAATAGCCATATTTGCTAATACCATTTAATTTCATCTTCTTCCTAAAATCAATGAACAACATATTTAATATTAAAATAATTTGTGTGTCAGCCTAGAATTATCCTAAAGAATAACGACACGCATATAACCCCCAATAAAATGTCAAAAAAATCCATTTAATTATATTTTGTCAAAAAATTAACGACACGCATATAACCCCCAATATAATATGATGACAAGCATATAACCCACAACAATGTTGATGTAATTTTTTTACTTAGTAAAAAACCATTTAATTAGATTTTGTCAAAAAAAATATAGTATTTTTGGGTTTAGTCCCATGTCCAAAGTTTTTTTTAGGCTCCCCTCCCATGTATTTTTTTAAATTGTATTTAGTCCCATAACTACTCAAAACCTCCCTCAACCGCCTCTCTTTCTCTCCACAGGGAATGACATATGTCGTAGAGTTCTTACGATAGGACCTACGACTAAAAAAATTAAAACACAGGAGTCGATACAAATAAATCTTTAAAAGTGGGACTAAATATTTGTATTCCCCCAAAAATACAATGTCTAGGGTTTTTAATAATATCTTGTCAAATAAAATAACCCCAATACAATTTCTAAGGTTTATTGACATATATACATAAATCTATGCATACACACATATATAATCATAAATCTATACATACACACATAGATACACACACACACACATACACACAAATAGAAATCTATACACACACACACACATACACATATACACAAATAGAAATCTATAAATACACACACATCAGTCATAAATCAACAAATCAAAATGCACACACATATACACACATACACACACACACATCAGCCACAAATCAATAAATCGAAATGCCCAAACCTACTACTGATTGACAAAATCTTAGAGCTAAAATCGCAGAAACCCCTTAGCCAAAATTGAATCGCAAAAATCGCCCAAACCTTCTAGTGGTTGACAAAATCGCAAATGCCTGAATAGAGACTAGGGTCTGAGAAAAGAGCATTTCTTTTTTTAATGGCTGAACCTGGTCACGGCCAAGAGACGTGACCCACCATCCCGACACATTAGTTCCTTGTACCTGCTACTGATTAATGAATGGTCACGACCTACAGCTATGACCCCCATGTGCGACCAACATCAGACCACGAATTAAGGGATGGTCATCACCAAGAAATGGTCACGGCCCCCGGTCGTGACCCCATACCTGCTACTGATTGACGAATGGTCACGGCCTATAGTCGTGACCCCTTGCGTGACTAACATCATACCTTAAATTGAGAGATGGTCACGGCTATGGGTCGTGACCCACATCAAGAAATGGTCACGACCCCCAATCGTGACCCCATATGTGGATATTTTCTCCTTCATCACGCCTATGGTCACAGTCCAAGTCCATGACCAAGCTTGGAGGGAATTTTTAAGCGAATTTGGCACCAAGATGGTTATGCCCTGGTAACGACCCAAGTTCATGACCCACGGTGGCCAGGGATTTGGTTCGCGACCACTTTCAGAGCATCCATTATTTAGTGTGGTAATAAATATGGTCACGCTAATAAATGAGATGGTCACGGTACAAGTCCACGACCAGCTGGTCACGGGCTTGGGTTGTGACCAACTGGGCGTGACCATTCGCAGGATTTGGTGTAGTATTATGCTCTGCACCTTGTTGATTGATTGCTTTCTTCTTCTTAATAGTTTATGGATAAATTGGAATACTTCTCATCTATTGACTCTAAGCTACTCCAGAGGTATAATGAGCTTTTCAAAGTTGTTCACTTATTTCTAACTAGTGTCAACCTACTGAAGTTGCTCAGGGAAGGAGTATCTGAGTAAGCTAAAGCGGCTTATGTTCATCTGAAGTGTCTTCTTGATCGGGAGGTAGCTAATAATGTTGCCTACTATGAAATTATTGAAGAGCTACAGAAGGACCACAAGGACACCAAAGCACATTTGCATAAGGATTATGAGAAGAAGTTCCATTCCCAGAGTGAAGGTTGGGTCTTTGAGAAAAAGTTGGATAAATTTGCCTCCCATTTTCGAAGGTAAGAATTCCCACTTAATCGTGAAGTGGAGGAAACAAGGGCCATTACCAAGCTTCTGGAGGAAGAGAAAAATAATTTGAAAGATGAACTTTATACCTTGAAGTCATCCACTGCTGTTGTTGCTACTACGGATAAGTGTCACTCATTTTTGGAGGCTGAGGTTATAAGGTTGAGTGAGGAATTGGAGGCCCTGGAGAAATCAAAACCCGCTTCTTCATCTTCCCGAGCTAGAGTTAAATATGGCCGAGGTAGTATAGACCCAATAAACCCTTACCAATCAAGTTGCACAACTAAAAGCCAAAGATTAAGCCATTGTCGAGATGTCCCAGAAGCTATAGGCCTTATCCGATCAACTGTCCGATCAACTATCCACTCAGTTCCAAGCTAAGGATGGAGTGTTGAAGAAACTGCATTACCAGGTTGACAGATTGACCTTTCAATTCCATAAATAACCAAGGGAAATCTGGATGAAAGGGTACAATAAAGCTTTCGGCCATCTTGATGATAGGCTTCAACAAGCAAAGAATGAAATCTATAAATGGGGTTAGATGAATGCTTTGACAGTGATCAAGGTGGATCAAAACAACCAACTGTGGGACTGGTATAATCCAGGACTGCTTGACCTTGATAATCCCCCATTTAAATTTGATGTCAATTGGATTCATGTCCAGCATATTCCTCAATGCTTGAATTCAAAGTAGTTGGGAGATTATGAGCTTCATGATGAATTAGAAATCGTCCAACCTTTTCACTTTCTTGATCATCCCACTAGTAGCAATGTTAGAATGCTTCAGGATTTTAACTTCATTAATTATCTTTACACTTTAGATGTTCCTTCTGCTGGAATAGACCCAATTTCCAAAGCTGAAGGAAAACATCCTGCAAAATGAAGTGTTGTACTTTGTTTTGTTAACACATTCATGTAATTAATTTGAAATGAATATTTGATCAACTTATCTTATATTGAATGTTAATCATTTCTTTGTCATTAGTTCTATTGATGTACTTCGATTAAGTTGAGTATCAATTACCAATGAGTGCAGATGTTTTACTAACACACTTAGATTAAAATCTAAATTTAGTTAGATGAATACATAGGTTCTACTGCATACTTAGATTAAAATTTAAATTTAGAGCTAGTTACCCATGTATCTCTAAAGTTTTTACTAATGCACCCAAGTGTTAGGTTTTTGCATTAGGTACCAGTGGTGTGACCAAGCGTATGTGGAATATGTGCTTACATTCCTCTTAAGGAATCTTTACAATGTTCTTCTGGCTCTTTGCCCAATAGGATAAAGATATTATTTTATTCTTATGTTTGTGGACCAAGTTTCTTGAGGACTTAGCATCCTGTTCACTTGGACTTAGCGTATCGGCTATCAAATTTGTGGCTTTTCCAAGCAACTTATTGCTTATGCCGAGCAACTTGCTTGTATTCTTGTGTTCTGTCGAGTATCTTTCAGGGCAATATTAACTTTTGTCAGTAGTAGCTATAGTAGTGCATAGCACTAGTACTTCAAAAAAAAATCAAAAATCAAAAACAAAAATTCAAAGAACTGATGATTTTATTAATACTGAAAGTTGATTTCAAACTAATTACAACATCATTGGTAATATTTTTGGAGGTCCTTTGCATTCCATGGGTTTTTGAAATCTTCGAATTCCAAGGTTTCAATTCGATAAGTTCCATCTCGGATCACTGCTGAAATATGATATGGCCCATGCCAATTTGCTTCAAGCTTGTTATTTTTCTGCAGCACTTTCTTCAGCACATAATCTCTTTCCTTCAAGTTGGTCGGTTTCATCTTTTTTTTTGTAAAAACGGGTTGTTCTCTATTGGTAGGCTGCATTTCTCAGGGAAGCATCTTCTCACTTACAGGAGAGTTAAAATTTAAAACTCTATGGTATGGTAAGCCAAGCTCGACAAGAATGGCAGCTTCAGTCCCAAATGTTAACATATACGGGAATTTTTTAGTTACTGTTCTCGATGTTGTTCGATATGCCAACAAGATAGAATGTAGCTCATTTATCTAATTTTTCTTGGCATCATCAATCCTTTTCTTCGACCCGTTAAGCAGAGTTATGTTCGTCACTTTAGTTTATCCATTACTCTGAGGATGTCCTGGGGCTGAATGTAATTTTTTAATATTGGACTGAGCACAGTAAGTTACGAACTCATCATTGTCAAACTGTGTTCCATAGTCTGTAATGAAAGCATAGGGTAATCCATACCTACAGATGATGCTTTTCTATATCAACTGATAGACCTTTTCCTAAGGCATGTCTATCAAGGGCTCTGCCTCAACCCATTTCGTAAAATAATTCATGGCGATAACCAAGTATTTAAATCTTCCTCGAGTGGTCGGCAGTGGTCCGACCAAGTTTATACCCCACATGGAAAATGGCCATGATGAAGTGATTGGAGTGAGAGCATCCTGTGGAGTTTTTTGAATGGTGGAGAATCTTTGACATTTATCACACTTCTTGGCAAAATTTGCACAGTCTGCTCACATTGTTGGCCAGTAATACCCTTGCGCACTGATTCTCTGCAGACATGTTCTCCCTGTTATGTGAACTCCATATGATCCTTCATGCACCTACTGAATTCAATCTTGGACCTCTGATGGATGCACACATCATTGCAAATTGATTGTTAGTCCCCTCTTGTATAAAACACCTTTATTTAGTATATATCGAGCTCCTTTATACTTTAACTTCTTTGCTTCCAGTATATTTGTTGGTAGAGTTCCTTCTTCAATGTATGCTCTAATAAGGTTTATCCATGATGACCCCATATTTATGCCAATAAAATTGATCATTAAATCTTCATCTATGCTCCTATTATCCAAAATCTCAATAGGGATAGTTCGTCGGAGTTTAATCTTGGCAGCTGAGGCTAGCCGAGCAAGGGCATCAGCTTGGACATTTTCCAACCTTGAGATTCTGTTCATCTGAACAGCTAGTAATTTTACAATGACTTCCATCGCCTTGGATAACTACCTGGTTGTTAATTTTCCCTTAGCTCCATATAAATCCAACATTTGGCTCTCCACCAGCTGAGAGTCACTGTGTGCCACAACTTGCTCGGCACTCAATGATTGGGCTAAACTTAGGCCCACAATAAGGGCTGCGTACTCTGCTTCATTGTTTAAAGCCTGGAATTGAAAATGTTGGGCATACTCAATATCAATACCATCAGGAGTGTTCAGTATTATACATGCTCCGTAGTCAGTTGCACAAGATGACCCATCAACATATAAGTTCTATATTGGGGCATTATTGTTAAATGTTTGGTCTGTTAAACTCCCATGGTGGAATATTTTCACTTTGCTTCTTCACACTTCCTACTCATCTCTTGTGTTCAGGAAGAGGAATCTGGTAGGTCGGCAACTACTTCTTTTGAAGAAGGTTCTTCTGGAGCTTTCTTGTTAACATCACCTCCTCCTAATTTTTGTTCTGCCAGTTCGCTTTGTTGCTCAGGGACCTCAGAGAAAGTGAACTCCGCTATGAAATCTGCCACCGCTTGGCCTTTAAAAGAAGACCTTAGTTTATATATGATATCATACTCCCCCAATTCCACAGCCGAGTACATTAATTTACCAAATTTCTTCGATTTATGTAAAGCCTACCTTAGTGGCATATCAGTGTAAACTACGATTGTATAGGATTGGAAATAAGGTTTCATGCGTCTGGATGCTTCAATTACTGGTAACGCCACCAAACTAGGGTACCTCATTTTTGCTCCTAAAAAATCCTTACTGGTATAGTAGACGGGTTTTTGAACTCCATTCTCTTCTCGAATCAATGCATAACATACGGCCGATTCAGAAATAACTAAGTACAGGTACAATTTTTCACATGTAATTAGTTGGGAGAGAAATGGAGGTGACCTCAAATACGTTTTCAATTCCACAAAAGCTTTTTCATACTCTTCGTTCCATTCAAAACTATTTCTAAGCACCTTGAAGAACATCAGACACCTATTTGTAGCTCAAAACACGAATCTGTTCAATGATGCTACTCATCTAGTCAGTCTTTGCACCTCCTTCTTGCAAGTTAGGGATTGCATTTTAATTAATTTATTGATTTTATCTGAATTTGCTTAAATTCTCCTTTGATTTACTATGTACCCGAGGAACATTCCCTCTTGCACTCTAAAAATGCACTTGGTCGGATTCAGCCTCATCTGGTGCTTCGTTGATAAAAAGTCTGGCTGAGGTCGGCAATGTGATTGAACGCCTTTTTTTTGTAAGCATATAATCCACATAGACTCCCATATTATTGCCTATTTGCTCCTCGAACACCTTATTTAGCAGCCTTTGATATGTAGCACCTGCATTTTTCAAACCAAAAGGCATAACATTATAACAGTATGTTCCCCGGGGGGTGATGAAAAAGTCCTTTCCCTGTCTTTAGGCTTCATTTTTATCTTGTTATAACCATAATAGGCATCCATGAAACTAATTAACTCATGTCCTGATGTAGCATCCACGAACTGATCTATTCGTGGCAAAGAAAAGTGATCCTTTGAGCATGCTTTATTTAAATCGATGAAATCTACACATATTCTCCACTTGTTGTTTTTCCTTTTTACCATAACTACATTGTCCAACCAAGCTGGATATTTCACTTCATTAATAAAAGATGCCTTCTGAAGCTTTTTGACTTCTTCCTGTATGGCTTGGTTCTTCTCGGGGCTAGTCACTCTTCGTCTTTGCTTTACTGGTTTAACTTCCTTATTTACGTTGAGATCGTGGTAAAGTAAATTGGGATCTATCTCAGATATATCTTCATGACTCAAGGCAAACACATACTTTCTCTGTCTAAGGAAGCTTACTAGTTCCTGTTTAAGAACATGAGCCAGCGTTATCCCTATTTGAGTGATGCACTTCGATTTGTCATCGTCTAACACAATGATTTCAGTTACTTCCACAATCTGTCCCTTTACCAGCTTTGTTTTCTCCCTTGGGTCTAAGGTTTCAACTTCATATTCTTCATCAAGCTCAGGAGTATCCACTTGGTAGGTAGTGGTTTTCTTCTTTATTTCTTCCAAGTCTTCTTATTCGGTAGAAGAGTAGTAACACTCCCGAGCTACTTTCTAATCACCTTTCACAGTTCCCACACCAAAGTTAGTAGGGAATTTTAAACACTGATGAACGGTGGATGGTACAGCCTCGAACTTCCTTAGCCCTACTCTTCCCATGATTATATTGTAAGATGAATGGACATTTTTATCAATTATAAAGAAATGAATCTTCTCATTTCGACTATATGTACATGTGTCTATCATCACCTCCATCTTAATGGTTCCCAAAGAAAATACTTTCTCACCTGCAAAGCCAATTACTGGTCGATGATAGGGATCTAATTGGCTGAGTTTAAAATCCAAGTTGCTGAAGCAAGGATAAAACATGATATCCGCTGAGCTGCCATTATCAACTAATACTCTAGAGATAATGATTTCTTCCTTTCTGACTTTGATTACTGGTGGATCGTCGTGAGGATATAGTACTCTTGAAAGTTTATTTTTAGAGAAACCAATTACCAGTTTATCTTTGTTAACCTTTATTGGTCGATCTTCCTCGGTAAGGTTGATTATCTGTATGTACGAATAAGCTTGTGCCTCATTGAGGTAAGCTTTTTGCTCTGCTGTATGATCTCCTCCTCCTGCATCTTCACATGTAATCATTTGGAAATGAAAAGAACCAAAATTGATATAGAATACCTCACGTTCTGGTTGTTCAATTTTTGGGGGAGATCGGGATCATGATCCTGATCATCTTCATGAGTTTCCTCTCCTCTTTGGGCTTGCAAGGAGATTTTAATCTTCACTGAATTCCCTTGTTGTTCTACCGATCAACATACTGATTCACGAATGAGAGTTTCAATCTCATTTTGAAGAGCTATGCAACACTCTATCATGTGATCGTGATCCATATGAAAATTCACAGTACTTAGTCTTATCCCTCTTGGTCGGGGAACTTCTCAACTTATCAGGCCAACGCAAATCATTATTATGCTTGATTTCTTCCAAAATATGGTGAATTCCCATGGTTAATGGAGTATAGTCACTTTACTTTTTAAGTCACTCCAAAACTTCTTTATGTTTTGATTCCCTATATTTTTTGGGATCTTTATGATCTTTCTTATCATTTTTGCCATTAACGTTTGTGCCCAAGCTATGCTTGGCTGCCATTGCTTCCTCGACATTCATGATCTTTGCTGCTTTAGACCTCAATTCTGCTATTGTCTTTAGAGGGTCTTTGGCAAGAGTTTAATACAGTTTTTCGAGGATCAATCCACTCATGAGGGCAATTATTGCAGTCTTCTCCTCATAATCTACAACTTCTAGTTTCTCGTTATTAAAAGGAGTGATGTAATTTCTGGTGCTCTCTCCTTTTTTTGTCTCACGCTAAGTAAATGTGCCACCCTTTTCACAAGCTTTGCTCCAAAGAAAAAGTTGATAATTAATAGCTCAGCCAGTTGGTTGAAGCTAAAAATTTGTCCCCGAGGAAGACTATTATACCAGATTTGGGCAGATCCAATAATGGTTCCAGAAAATGCTCTACCTCATTTTATCGAGGACGACATAAATGTCAGCAACTGCTTGATATTGTTCTATGTGGAGAACTGGGCCAGTTTTTTCATCATATTTGGGTGTTACTAATGGAGCCTTGAACTTTGCTGGAGTCGGTAAATCCACAATTGCCTTCACAAACGGAGACCCTTTTATAAAACTTCTTTGTAGTGGGTTTTTCACCTTTGCCATTTCTCCCAATTTGTCTTCCAGTCTCTGTATGGAGCCTTTCCATGCATTATTGACAACACCGTATTTATGCGTTGCAATTTTATTATTTGTTGAGATTTTTTCCTGAAGTCGTTGCTCGGTTCGAGCAGCAGTTCGTTAGGCATTTGATCTATATTGAGTTGTGCTTTGATCATATGGTTGTCGGGTGTTACCCGACATTGCCCTAGGAACATTTATTTCCCTCTGGGTCCCAAACGATCGAAAGGAGAAGCGCCACTTAATCTCTCTAAGGCAGTTGGCGTCTTTGGAGAATAAGATTGCGTGTGGAAAGATTCTGATGTCCTAAGTAATGAATTTGACCTTGGATGGTAGGATACATCTCTTGTCGTCATTGAGTGGCTGCGCCGATCACCTCTTGGTGGGGGTGGTGGAATTTCTCTGATCAGATAAATCGGGTGCCCCGGCTTAAAGTGTTTAGGCAAGTTGTTTGTGAAGCACATTATACCTTTGACTTACTTAAGTCTATACTGTATAAGTGTTCAACTAGTTTGGAAATAGTGACAAAATTGGTTGTCTATCCTAGAATCCAAAAAGCCTCAGAACTTATCTCTCTAATTCTCTTCAATGATCCATGAAGGTATAAATTGAATCACACTACACACAATTAGAAGTGCATTCATGTGTATATATTGCTTAAAATTGATTGTGTGATTAATCCCCATTAAAATGTGGTTTTAATTATTTTTGGGAATTTTTTAAACATTTTTAAATATTTTTTAAATAATGGTTTCATTAATAAAATTGTGTTTATAAAATTTGTGGGGTTAATATTCTATTTTGAAACTTCAGTTTTCACTGAAAAGTTTGTTTGGGTAGAATGCAAAAGCGCTAGAGAATTCAGGGGGCTGCTTGTAAATATTTTAGACGCGCGTTTGAGAGCCACTCACAAGCCAACACTTGTCACTTGCCTGATGTATCTGTTTGTGTTTGTTATGTGAGAGGATTGGTTGGTGGATTTCTGATCGTTGGATCATTCCTTATCGATGGACTACATGTGTTTTTAATCAATCCCAGTGCTATCTCTATGAACCAATCACAACCATCTTAACCACCACTATTTTATAACCCTTAGATCAAGTCAATCGTAGGATGACTTAATCTCAGCCATTGATTCCATGCGCATTTCCAGAATCTTCCCTCACCCCTATATAAACCCTCCACTTCTCAGACTTTCAAGACTTTTGGGCATTCGTCTTTCTGAGAGGAAAAAAATTGAGAGAAGAGAGAAGTGAGAGAGAAGAGAGAAAAGAAAAGAGAGAAGAGAGAGAAAGGAAAAACAGTTAGCCAAACCCTAACCCTAAACCTAAACACTTCATTTTCTGAATCAAACCTTCGTATACACTTAACCCCAAACACAACCTTGAGTGTTTGAGAGAGAGAGAGTGGTTTGTTCATTTGAAGTTGTAACCTCTTTGTCATTGATCTTGTTTACAACTTAAACATTCGTGTGAAGATCTGTGTTTCTTTTTCATAGAAACTTTAGATCTACATTCTGCATGTTACATTTTCACTAGATCTGCATATTTCTTACTTGGTTTAAGAAAATCTTTATTGATTTGGTTTTGAAAATGTTTTATGGTTTCTATTCTTACGAAACTTAACCTTTACCTAGTTGGATTCACACTTGGAGATTTTCAATCTCAAAAATATTTTTAAAACCAAGATTGATTAAGATCTTGACCGATTTTGAAGCGAGATATCCGTGGAATCTGGGTTATATTAAAGGTCAAACAGGTTTTTAGTTCTGTAAGAAAGAAAGAAAACAAAATCACAGCATATAGACTTTATATGTAATTTTTCTAGGACTGTCTGTAAATCTAAGTGTGTGTGAGTTCATGCATGTGAATAGGAATCACTTCACAAACACTTAACACACTACTACACTGGAAGTGTTGTGTATAAGATCAAAGATCATTGAGTCGACATAAGGAAGCTAAAGCAAAGGAAGTTATCAAACTGGAAGAACATCATCAACAATCAGATCTATGAGAAGTTAGAAGGACACCAAGTGGGGTATATTCCTAAACTTAGAATAGGTTGATTTGTGTGCATGCATGTTGTATTGTTTGTAACTATTATTTGTTATTAGTGGATTTTTGTTTTTGTGACTTAGAAGTCACCGTGGATGTTTCCTCTGTTGGGAGAGGTTTTACCACGTTAAAAACTGTGTGTTTGATTATCTTCATCTCCTCATCTCAGTCTATAGTGTGCTGATTTTTAAAATTGTCTTGTTTTAAAAAACTGATTACAAAGTCTTGATTACTCTCGTACATAAGTTTTTTGTAAACACATCTTGTTGTTTATAATTTTTATTTTCAAAAGAAAAGGGTTTCTCCAACAAACATTTCGGAGTTGCTTATACAGTTTAATCTTGTATTAAACGGAATTAGCGACGCTTTTTCAGTTGGTATCAGAGCCCTGTTAATTTTTTTTTCAAAAAGATCTTGTGTTTCTGAAATCGTTTTCTGAAAAACCTAACTATGGACGAGAAGAATGAAAGGTTTGGTAATCTATCCAGACCTCCACTCTTTGATGGAAACAACTTTGCTTACTGGAAAGTAAGAATGGTTGCCTTCATCCAAGGGACTTTAGGAGATGATGTCTGGGACATTATTGAAAACGGATACACTTATCCTACTAAACCATCCACTGAAGGAAGTGATGAGAGGGTAAAGAAAATCTTAAGTGAGTTTACCCAAGAAGAGAAAACCATTTCTCGTAATAACAATAAAGGCAAGAATGCCATTTTTATGTCTATTAATGAGTATGAGCTCAAAAGAATCTCATCTTGTGCCACTTCTAAGGAAGCTTGGGACACATTAATCACTGCCCATGAAGGAGACTCAAGAGTTAAAGCTGCTAAAACTCAAATGCTTACCCAGCAGTACAACTCTTTGATTATGTCTGACTCTGAGTCTTTTGATGACTTTTACATGAACTTAACTGATATAGTTACTAAGTTGCATGCTAATGGTATAACTTATGATAGGAATGAAATTGTCTCTAAAATCCTAAGATCATTACCACAAAAGTTTGACAGTAAGAGGTATGCTATTGAGGAAATGAGTGATCAAAACCTTACCCCTGAGTTACTCAGTAGCAAACTTAGAACTGTGGAAATGGAATTAGACTTTAAGAAACAATTAAATCATTCACAAAGAAAACAGCCCAACTCTAACTTGAGTTTTGCCTCCAAGATATCTAAACTTGAGACTAATTTGACCAACTCTGACTCTGATGAGGAGTGTGATATAGACAAACTAGATAATCAGATTGCCTTAATGTCTAAACAATTTAAGAAAATTATTAAATTTAGAAACAAACAGGCAACTAAACAAGGCAAGCCTAATTATCCTACTCTGTCTAATCCCAAACCTCATGAGAGAGGACTTGACAAACATCCTAAGGATAACAACTCCAGACCCACTAGAAACCTTAAAAAGATTGAATGTTTTAGATGTGGGAAACTAGGTCACATTGCTCACGATTGCAGAGTTAATCTGAATAAAGCCAACACACACAATAGAGCCAATGTCTGTAAAACTTGGAATGATTCAAGTGACTCTGATGAAGAGGAACTTGAGTCATCAAATGTACTTGACCCTTGCATGTCTTTTTATGCTAAGATCATTTACAATGATGATGTGCCTGTGTGTGATAATGATGCTCCTACTCTTGCTTGTGTGAATACTGTTTTGACTGGCCTAGATGCTTTATTATCTAAAAATGTTGCTAGTTCTACTACCGTGTGTGTGAGTCAAAGTGATCTTGATAATGACGATGCAAATGGGTGCGTGAGTACTAAAACTGAATCGTTAGGGGTCACTACACACACTTCACTTAGCGACTCAGACACAGATGACCTCCCAGATATCCATACTTTGTATGCTAAAACTCTTAAAAAAGGCACTAGACTGGAGAAGACTGTTAAAGACCTGACTAAGAAATTAGATGATCTAAGTCTTATTGTGAAGCTGAATGCCGAAGAGTACACTAACCAGTGTCTGTCTCATCAATCTGAAATTGAAACTTTTGATCAAAAATTAAAAGAGTTGACTAAAACTAATGAAACCCTGGAAATGAAATACAAGGGAACATTATTAGAACTGGAGGAAGCAAAAACAAAGACAGCTACTGTTTTCAAAAAAATTTCTAAGTTTGAAAGCAATTCAAATTGTTTTACTGACTTTGTTGTTGACTCCAAGACCAATTCTGATGATAGAACCGGTATTGGATTTTGCCCTAAGAACAAACCACAAACTACAAATCTTGAACCTATTAAGTTTGTGTCTGGGGGAAAAAGACCAATTGAGACATGTCCAGACTTTCATTTTATTAAAGAGGAATTTGATCAAAAGTAGCAACAGAAAGACATTGGAGAGTCTAGTAATTCTAAGGCTGACACTGCACTTAAGACTAAATACGTCTGTCCTTTGATCAGAAAGGCTGAAACTACCTTTAAAACCATCCCTCCTAGGAATAGCACTACTGAACAGAATGCTGTTAAACCCATTTTTAGAAGTTTTCCTAAGGAAATTCATCCCTCAAGCAATCAATATTGCTCGTACTGTGACATTTATGGTCATTCCTTTGAAGGTTGTTATGCTAGGCGTCTAAACACCCCTGTGTACAACACCTCTGTCTACAAGAACTTTAACTATTCTAGGAAAAATCGTAACCATTATGTCCTTCCAAGACAACCTGATAAGAACTCTAACTACAGAAATAGAAAGACCAAAACTAAGAGTTCATTTAAGAGAAAGGCTCCCAGAAACTTTCCTAAACCAAAAGCTCAAATTTTCCACAATAATCAGTTTGCTGCTCCAAATGTTTTTCGACAAAAAGCTGTTTCTCGAAAATTTTATCAAATGAGGGCAAACTTGCGCAAAATTAAAACTAGAGCTATTTGGGTTAGAAAAGATGATCTTTTACCCCAAATGAAGTGTAACATTGTTATTACTGCCTTAAAAGTTGAACACACTTCATCTGGTTGGTATTTAGATTCAGGATGTTCCAAACATATGACAGGAGATGAAACCAAACTTTTAAACAAAATCAGATTTGCTGGTGGGAAAGTAGTTTTTGGTGACGGAGTTTCATCTCAGATCATAGGTAAAGGAACCCTAAAAGAAGAAGGAATGCCTGTTCTCGAAAATGTTCTATTAGTTAAAGGCCTTAAAGCCAACCTCCTAAGTATATCACAATTTTGTGACTCTGACCATACAGTTACCTTTTCAAAGAACAATTGTAAAATTCTAAATGATAAAGGTAAATGCATTATTACAGGATTTAGAACACCTGACAATTGTTATACTGTCAAGACTAGTTCTGAAACCTGTACCATTGTCAAAATGGATGACAATGAAATCTGGCATAATCGTATGGGTCACTTGAGTTATGATATCCTTGGTAGATTGTCTAGTCAAGAAATTGTTAGAGGAATTCCTAAAATTAAACCTATTTCAAGTGTTGTCTGTGGTCATTGCCAGGAAGAAAAAATAGTTAAGACTTCGCATAAAAAGATTAAAGACATTCTCACCTCTAGACCTCTAGATCTCATCCATATGGACCTTATTGGTCCCTCTAGAACTGTTAGTCTTTGTGGACACAGTTATATCCTTGTCATGGTTGATGATTTCACACGATTCACTTGGGTTGCCTTCTTGAAACAAAAATCTGACACGTTTCAGAATTTTTTGAAAATTTTACTAAGAATTGAAAATGAGAAGGACACTTAAGTCAATCGTATTCGTAGTGATAGAGGGGGAGAGTTCATAGACACAGGAATAGTTGAATATTGTGACTACAACGGTTACAAACATGAATTTAGTGCCCCCAAAACTCCTCAGCAGAATGGTATTGCTGAAAGGAAAAACCGAACTCTTCAAGAGATGGCACGTGTCATGTTGCATGCCAAATCTCTACCTAAATACTTCTGGGTAGAATCTATTAGAACTGCATGTCATATCATTAATAGGGTTTACCTTAGGAAAAACTCTAAACAAACCCCTTATGAGTTGTGGTACGGTAAGAAGCCTAACCTGAAATATCTAAGAACTTTCGGAAGTCAGTGTTATGTCTGTAAAGACAGAGAACATCTGTCTAAATTCGAGACACGTGGTGATAAAGCCATCTTCTTAGGATATTCCCCAAACAGTCGTACTTATCGTATATACAATCTGCGTACTAAGGCCCTTATGGAATCGATAAATGTAATTGTAAGCGACACTATTGTTGAAAATAAGATATCTGAATCACCTATTATGGTTGAATCTGAAAATGATTTCAAAACTGATTCACCAGAAATAGATGACTCATTACCTAGTGAGAGTCCAGAAGTACCTGGCTGGGTCTCTAAAGATCATCCCATTGACAACGTGGTCGGTAATCCTAATGAGCCAGTTCGTACTAGATCCCAGTTAAGAAATTATGCTAATTATGCATGTTTCGTCTCCCTTGTGGAACCGAAAAATGTTAATGAAGCATTGAATGACACACACTGGATTTCTGCTATGTAGGAAGAACTTTTACAATTTGTCATTCACGATGTCTGGTATCTTGTACCGCGGCCTCAAAACAAAAATATTATTGGGACACGTTGGATTTTTAAGAACAAATCTGATGAAAATGGGGTCATCCTTAGAAACAAAGCTAGACTAGTTGCTCAAGGCTACTCACAAATAGAAGGAATAGATTTTAGCGAGACTTTTGCCCCTGTCACTCGTCTTGAATCTGTTCGACTTCTTTTCGCCATAGCTTGTCACTTAAAATTTACACTTTATCAAATGGATGTCAAATCTGCCTTCCTCAATGGAATTCTGTCCGAAGAAACATATGTAGAACAACCCAAAGGGTTCATTGATCCTAAATACCCTGACCATGTCTTTCGTCTAAAAAAGGCTTTGTATGGCTTAAAACAAGCTCCTAGAGCTTGGTATGAACGCCTTTCCAACTTTTTGTTGGATAAGGGTTTTAAGAGAGGAGGAAATGACCAGACTCTCTTTGTCAAACATTTTGACAAAAACATTATTATAGCCCAAGTCTATGTAGACGACATCATTTTTGGGTCAACTTCAAACTCTGAAGTTAAATCTTTTTCTGCTATTATGCATAAGGAATTTCACATGTCCCTTATGGGGGAGCTACAACTTTTCTTAGGATTTCAAGTGAAACAGAATTCTGATGGACTATTTGTCTCTCAAACTAAGTATGCCTTAGATCTTGTTAAGAAATTTGGTTTAGATAATGCTAAAGTTTCCAAAACGCCTATGAGTACTACTGTTAAATTATGTAAAGATGAAACTGGAAAGTCAGTTGATTCCACACTGTATCGTAGTATGATTGGTAGCCTACTCTATCTAACTGCCTCACGACCAGACATAATGTATGATGTATGTTTGTGTGCTCGTTACCAGAATAACCCTAAAGAGAGCCATTTATTGAGTGTAAAACGTATAATAAAGTACATAAAAGGCACTCTTAATCTTGGACTTAGGTACACTAAGGATACCTGTAGCACCATTATAGGGTATACTGATGCTGATTGGGCCGGTTGTACTGATGATAGTAAAAGTACATCAGGTGCCTGCTATTATGTCGGCAATAATTTAGTTGGTTGGAGTAGCAAAAAACAGAATTGCACATCTTTATCTACGGCTGAGTCCGAATATATAGCAGCAGGAAGTTGCTGTGCTCAATTGTTATGGATAAAACAGATGTTAAGTGATTATGGGATTAAAGAAGATCAATTACAATTGTATTGTGACAATCAAAGCGCCATTAACATATCTAAAAACCCGGTTCAACACTCGCGAACTAAGTATATTAAAATAAGGAATCATTTTATACGCGAACTTGTTGAAACTAAGGAATTAAAAATTCATTACCTGCCTACTGATCTGCAACTTGCAGACATGTTCACTAAACCTTGAGACTATAACAGATTTCTGTATTTGCGTAATTCTATAGGTATGGTATGCGCTGATTAAACTCTTAAGACCTTAACTTTTACCCTTTGTCCATTTGAGACAAAATGGGGGAGAAATTTGAGTCTTGCGGGTTCAATGTTTTGTTCACATTTCATCTAAACTGCTTGATCTTAGTGTGCATATTTGCAGGAATCTCTTCTACTGATTGTCTACCATTTCTAGTGTAAAATGTTGTAAATAGTTGAGTTATGTAATTTTGGACTTTCTAGGAAATGGGTAGATAGTATCTTTTGTATAGGACTAGGTTTTATTTTTTTGGTTCCCTACGAGTTTTAAGCTAACTCAAAGGAGATTTGGTCTCATATTTCCAAAGGGGGAGATTGAAGCACCTTATACCTTTGACTTACTTAAGTCTATACTGTATAAGTGTTCAACTAGTTTGGAAATAGTGACAAAATTGGTTGTCTATCCTAGAATCCAAAAAGCCTCAGAACTTATCTCTCTAATTCTCTTCAATGATCCATGAAGGTATAAATTGAATCACACTACACATAATTAGAAGTGCATTCATGTGTATATATTGCTTAAAATTGATTGTGTGATTAATTCCCATTAAAATGTGGTTTTAATTATTTTTGGGAATTTTTTAAACATTTTTAAATATTTTTTAAATAATGGTTTCATTAATAAAATTGTGTTTATAAAATTTGTGGGGTTAATATTCTATTTCGAAACTTCAGTTTTCACTGAAAAGTTTGTTTGGGTAGAATGCAAAAGCGCTAGAGAATTCAGGGGGCTGCTTGTAAATATTTTAGACGCGCGTTTGAGAGCCACTCACAAGCCAACACTTATCACTTGCCTGATGTATCTGTTTGTGTTTGTTATGTGAGAGGATTGGTTGGTGGATTGCTGATCGTTGGATCATTCCTTATCGATGGACTGCATTTGTTTTTAATCAATCCCAGTGCTATCTCTATGAACCAATCACAACCATCTTAACCACCGCTATTTTATAACCCTTAGATCAAGTCAATCGTAGGATGACTTAATCTCAACCATTGATTCCATGCGCATTTCCAGAATCTTCCCTCACCCCTATATAAACCCTCCACTTCTCAGACTTTCAAGACTTTTGGGCATTCATCTTTCTGAGAGGAAAAAAATTGAGAGAAGAGATAAGTGAGAGAGAAAAGAGAAAAGAAAAGAGAGAAGAGAGAGAAAGGAAAAACAGTTAGCCAAACCCTAACCCTAAACCTAAACACTTCATTTTCTGAATCAAACCTTCGTATACACTTAACCCCAAACACAACCTTGAGTGTTTGAGAGAGAGAGAGAGTGGTTTGTTCATTTGAAGCTGTAACCTCTTTGTCTATGATCTTGTTCACAACTTAAACATTCGTGTGAAGATATGTGTTTCTTTTTCATAGAAACTTTAGATCTACATTCTGCATGTTACATTTTCACTAGATCTGCATATTTCTTACTTGGTTTAAGAAAATCTTTATTGATTTGGTTTTGAAAATGTTTTATGGTTTCTATTCTTACGAAACTTAACCTTTACCTGGTTGGATTCACACTTGGAGATTTTCAATCTCAAAAATATTTTTAAAACCAAGATTGATTAAGATCTTGACCGATTTTGAAGCGAGATATCCGTGGAATCTGGGTTATATTAAAGGTCAAACAGGTTTTTAGTTCTGTAAGAAAGAAAGAAAACAAAATCACAGCATATAGACTTTATATGTAATTTTTCTAGGACTGTCTGTAAATCTAAGTGTGTGTGAGTTCATGCATGTGAATAGGAATTACTTCACAAACACTTAACACACTACTACACTGGAAGTGTTGTGTATAAGATCAAAGATCATTGAGTCGACATAAGGAAGCTAAAGCAAAGGAAGTTATCAAACTGGAAGAACATCATCAACAATCAGATCTATGAGAAGTTAGAAGGACACCAAGTGGGGTATATTCCTAAACTTAGAATAGGTTGATTTGTGTGCATGCATGTTGTATTGTTTGTAACTATTATTTGTTATTAGTGGATTTTTGTTTTTGTGACTTAGAAGTCACCGTGGATGTTTCCTCTGTTGGGAGAGGTTTTACCACGTTAAAAACTGTGTGTTTGATTATCTTCATCTCCTCATCTCAGTCTATAGTGTGCTGATTTTTAAAACTGTCTTGTTTTAAAAAACTGATTACAAAGTCTTGATTACTCTCGTACATAAGTTTTTTGTAAACACATCTTGTTGTTTATAATTTTTATTTTCAAAAGAAAAGGGTTTCTCCAACAAACATTTCGGAGTTGCTTATACAGTTTAATCTTGTATTAAACGGCATTAGCGACGCTTTTTCAATTTGATAGTATCTTTCATAGCCTCTTGGCCTCTTGCAAGATTAACCAAAATCCCAGCTAAATTATTTGCATATGAAGGAGCGGAAGGGGAAAGTGGATTACCCTCATTCCCGAGACTTGATT